>VKKV01000153.1:0-62732 GCA_008080845.1 Phytophthora kernoviae | reverse complement strand
AACGCATCGCTTTGGAAAAAGTGTTGGCACAGCTCTTTCTCCGGACCGCTTAAGACTTCATACTTCCCCACTGTCAGACACGCGACTTGTGTCTCGTAGCCTAGCATAGAGCTGGGCAATCTGCTAGCTGCAAGTGCGACCCCACCCATGACAGTTTGAAAGAAGATCAACAGCAGCAATAATATCACCTGAACCAGCAGCAAACACTTGTTCTGAGTGCGCGCCGTGAAGAAACCAAGCATGGCGACGAACACATAAAGAACGCCCGTGAAGATAAGACCGCCACCCACATGGCGGATGGTCAAGCCTAATAATTCGTGATAGTGTTCATTATCCACGAGCAGAGCACCAAGCAGCACGAGAAGAATCATCTGTACGATACTGTAGCAACCTGAGCCAGCCATGAACTGCACGAGACTCTCCTTGTGGAACATATTGACGTGATGATGCCCTCAACCGAAAGACATGGGGCAGATGGGTTTATCCTCTGGAGCACCTGGGACCTTGCAGCTTTCAAGAGAGGTTAGACGTCCCCACTCCGTATTTTATCAAGCATCTCAAATGCTGCGATGACACCCACCGCTTTTAGACTGTCAGATCAAGAGGGTACCGTGGCAAATTGCTATCGATCGACGCGCCATCGGCAGAAACTATGACAGACGAGTGCGTTGTGTCGGACACGAATTACCCCCACCTCGACCATCGGCGTGGCAATTGCGCTTCGGCAAAAAAAACATCTCGGTTGCATGAGTGGGAGACGGTGGAGGAAGTAGAGGCTGAAATTCCTTCTTCATCGGTATCAGAGCAGCTCCTTCGTGCACTCGATGCAAAGCCGAAAGAGCAGGAACTGTTGAGTCGCGAGTGTGCTGACATCCTGATCGGTCGGCGTAATGCATTTGCTAGTGAGCCTGAACTCCGTTTACAAGTCCAAGAAAATGACCCTGACTACACTTTCTTCAACCGAAGTGGTTATCCACAATACTTGTTCCCTCATCTGCAGTTTCCCACTGCACCGGATTTGATCCTTGAACACTGATTAGACGCCGTTCCCAATCAATCTTTGGTTTATATCGCATTAACCACGGCATAGCATAAAATCATACTTGTCATCGAGGTCTAGAAGAATGTATTCATCTTCTCCTCGGAAAACTTCACTCTCGAGTCGTAGTGGAACAACTCGCTTCACTAGTTCGGTTGCTGACCCATCAGCAAAACGAACAATCATCTTTCCAACCTCTTTCACACCAGGAGCATTATTTTTGCTTCTGAATAGAGTTCGCTCTCGAACAAAATTGTTCGAGGCACCAGTGTCTACAAGCGCGCGCAAGGGATCCGATGATCGATCCAGCTTCACGTTCAAAACGATCAGCTTGGAACCGCGGCCAACACTGTCTTTCATCTCGGTGGACTTCACTTGTGCAACTTGCACGTTGGGGCCAAAGTTCTGAGACTCCACCGTCATCACAGAACTCGTCTCTTGGCCAGTAGGGAGGCCCGCCCCTACTGGTCGCCATTTTTGTTTCTTCGCTTCGCCCTCGAGGGTACTTGCTACCCGACGATGTTGGGCGATAGCGCTGCGAAGTCGATCGTCTGTCGACCCGCACACGGCAATCCTTCGCCATGTGGCCCATCTTGCCACAGCGGAAACACTTCACGCTTGAGAGTGGACGCTTGTTCCTGTTTGCTTGTGCCGACACAGCAGATAAGTCCATCGGTTCCGGACCATTGTAGACTTGACGTTGATAGTGCTGCTGGTACTGTCTTGGTTGTCGATTCGGCACTCGATATTCTCGTACTTGACGCAGGCTGAAATCTTCTTGAAGAGCGAGGCTAATCGCATCTTCCATTGTCGCTGGTACTCACGAAACAGCTGCGTCTTGATCGGACCGTCGTTCAGACCCTTCATGAATGTTACGACGAGTGTATCTTGATCAATCGGATTACTCACGATACTTGATGCCAGGTAACGAGCACGCTGCACGTAATTGCAAGTCGAGCTTACCTTGACGCATATCCAGGAACTCAGCTCGAGCACGAAACTCACACTTTGGAGGCTCAAATGCTTGTTTGAGGTCGTACTTGAAGTGTTCAATCGTCAGAAAGCAGTTAGAATCTGCCATTCGCTTTCCGAAAGCCCATGATTTCGCACGTCCACCGAGCTTCGACATAGCAAACGCTACTTGCTGAGCCGGTTCGGTCAGCTGTCGAGCTTCGATAGCGGCGTCCAACTCGACGAACCATCGCAGAAGAGGTTCATTCTCGCCACCACGGTATGATGCGATGTCGAGTTTTAACGGAGCGGCGCGTCTTGGAGCAGAAGGAGTTGCAGGCTGCTGTCGGGCTTCCATCACCTCTTGGTGAAGAAATCTGACGGCGGCTTTCTTCTGCTCTTCCGGAGAAAAGTGCCTAGCATCATGCCAACACTATCCGCTCCGATGGTAACTGCCATGCGTGAAAATGCAGACCATTCTTCATCTGACAGATGAAGGTAGTCACCATGGTCAAGCACCTTCTTTTCAGATGGTGTTTTTGTCGCCATCCTCTTGTCTCAATCACAAGGAGTTGGAAGGACTCCTCAAAGTGCTACCAGATGTAACGGGACTCAGTCCAAACCTGCTCACGCAAAGCGAAGAGCTGATTGACCTGATCCCGAACACCCGAACAGAGGAAGCTGTTCTTAGCACGGCCTCGCAGAAGTGCGAGCCGATGCTGAAGCCTGAAGCGAACAGAACTCGCACAGAGGCGAGCCGGATGCTTAGGCTGGGTCTTCGGTCTTGAAGAGCAAACGGACTCACAAAGTTGTGAGCCGATGCTCTTGTCTTGGGAGGCGACTTGTGGGCTTGAAGGTAAAATTGCAACTGAATTAAAATGAGCTTATGGTTCCTGAATCCTATGAATAAAACCACTAGAGATCCTAGAGGTTAAATGTAAATCCTTGGGTTGAATCAGGTTGAACTTGAAGATTCTCCTCCGAAGAATCTTCCTGCCGCGTGGTGTCTTGTGATTGGCCACAAGAACTCAGGTGATTCGCCGGCCTTGTTACCAGACACTTTCCCAGGGAAGGAACCATCATCATGCACAAAGAAGTGCAGAGAACACTTGGCGTAATCACTGATTGCGCCAAAGGTGAATGCGAGCAAATATGTACCCATATTTGCGTCACCTTCACCTTCATGACGGAAGTGTGTGTACCACACCAATCTGTGATCACATTTCCCATGTAATAGACCAGAGTGCCTATTACAAATAGTTCATGTAGGTATCGGTTATTTAACAGTTATCATAACAGCTAACTGTTACCCACAATGAACCCAGAAGGTGATGTGTCCCACACAACCACCTCATGTAATGGATTTAGTCATCCCATTACAATGCCCCAGTGATAGACTGGAAGACCCAGTCTATCGTTTCGGCTCCGAGGACGTTGACGTCCTCGGGATGACAAACGTGACAGAGAGCGATGGCCCTGTCAGCGTTGTGCGCACGCCTTGCGGTGCACTGTGAGCGAGGTCAACCCCGCTCACATCGGCCGAAATAACGTATCGACCTTGGTGGTCGACACGAGAGCGTCGAAGACGGAAGACCTCCGGGAGGCTCGCCCGCACCCGGGTGCGGACGAAACGACAACTGATGGGTGCACCCGGGAGCGCACCCTCACCCAGACCGGGTCTGGTTAAACCCTTCGCAGGCCGGGTCTGCGAAGGCGGGTATCAGAAGAACCCGCCTCGGTCCGGGACCGAGACGGCAAGATAAGACTCAACGACGGACCGGGTCCGTCGTACAAGATATGGTCGCCACCAGGCCGGGCCTGGGGAGATCAAAACAACGGGTCGAGAGGACTCCCCGTTGTCAGTTCAAGTTCAGGCCGGGCCTGAACAAGTGAAGCCAGGCGCAGATGTGGCTTTGACACCGTCTATGACGATAGACGATGTCCACCATGAGAGAGTGACTGCTATAACGCAGACACTCTCGGGTGTCCAATGTCAGAGTCTGACATTGGAGAGTCCTCCGAGAACAGCCTCGGAGTTGACTACTTTGGGCGTGCAAAGCTGGAAGGGCTTTGCACGAGATCTACGCGCCGGGTGCGTAGAACAAGTGTGCATCCTCACGGCCTGTGAGGATGTAGAGATCGTGACGGATCTCGAGGACCTGCGGCAGGTCCTCGTGAAAGATCCTGAGGGTGACACCACCCTCAGTGCCAAATCGAAGAAAGATCGATTTGCGAAGCAGAGTTGGGACTCCCTCAAAGAGAGTCCCTACTACGATGCTTCGGGAATACGTGGACGTATTCCCGGATGAGGTTCCTGCAGAGCTTCCGCAGGACAGGGCATTCAGCACGAGATTGATCTCGTGCCGGGCAAGCACTGTGTCACGCGACAGTGGCCACTGCCGCGTGAACAGGTGCAAGCCATCGACGAGTTCTTTGAAGCTCGTCGACGTGCGGGTCAAGTGCGGGAATCCAAGTCCCCGCACAGTGCCCCTACGTTCTGTGTCAAGAAGGCACAGGGCGGATGGCGCATCGTTCATGCGTTTAACAAGCTGAACGATGCGACGGTACCGGCGCAGACGCCGATACCGAGAAAGACGTGATCATCGATTCGATGAGCACGAGCACTGTATTCAGTGCTTTGGATCTGAGAGATGGTTTCTATCAGGCTCTGATGCGTGAGCGAGACGTCCCGCTCACGGCAGTCAGCACCCCAAGCGGTATGCTTTGGGAGTGGCTTGTGATGCCGCAGGGGCTTAAGAATGCTCCTGCGACTTTCAATAGATGCGTCACGCATCTATTGCGGTCGGTGCGCGATTTCGCACCGACATATTTCGACGACGTGTTTGTCCACAGCCGGGCTGTGGGCGAGAAGACCGCAGTCGAGGTGCACAAAGAGCACCTGCGACGACTGCTTGCGCTAATGCGCAAGCATAAGCTATATGCAAATCTAAAGAAATGCATATTTGGCGCATCCGAGATCCCAGTTCTCGGATGCCTCGTCGGTAAGGACGGGGTCCGCCCTGATCCTGAAAAGATCAGGGTGATCAATGAATGGCCAGTGCCATTCAATGTCAAGGAACTGAGGCAGTTCCTTGGGCTTGCCACGTACTTGTGTAAGTACGTGCACGATTACGCCGGGCGTATTCGTCCTCTCGCGTCTCCTTAAGAAGGAGACGGGTGGCAATGGTCTGCTGAGTGTCAGCAGGCCTTCCTTTCAGTCAAGCAGGGCTTGACTGAAGCGCCGGTCTTGGCCATCCCTGACCAAGACCGTGACTTCCACGTGGTGTGCGATGCATCCGATTTTGCAATCGGATGTGCGCTGATGCAGCGCGATCACGAGGGTCGTGATCGCGTGATCTGCTATCAGTCGCGCCAGCTTAAGCAAGCTGAGCGAAACTACCCAGTGCATGACAAGGAACTCCTTGCCATGAAGTATGCACTGGCAAAGTTTCGTGTCTATCTCCTGGGAGATAGACCGTTTGTGGTCTACACAGACCATGCGTCTTTACGGACGGCCGTAAAGTCGCCACACCTTTCACAGAGAATGGCACGGTGGTTGTCATTCTTTGCTGAGTACAACTTCCAGGTTGAGTACAAACCTGGAAGGTTGAATGTGGTGGCCGACGCGCTATCGCGTCGACCAGATTACAACTACAAGGTAGTTGACGCTAATGCCATAGGCATTGAGCGGAGCAGTGTTCTCACATCGTCGCTACTCGACGATGTGCGCAGGCTTACACACTTGACTCAGATGTCAAGTGTCTCCTCATATGTGGGAACCCTTCCGATGCCGCGCGTCGGAAGCTTCCCCATATCCGCTCGCAAGTGCACCGCTACAGTGCACTTGAAGGACTGCTGCTATACAGTGCAGCAGACGACGATGTGGCACGCATCGTCGTCCCGGATGTTTATGATCTGCGATTGCAGATCATGTTTGAATACCATGATGCCCCCACGGCTGGGCATCCTGGTCGAAGAAGACGTATCTTCTTCTCTCGCGTGACTTCTACTGGCCCCGCCAGTACAAGTGGGTCCGCAAGTACGTTCGTGCTTGCGAAGTTTGTCAGCGCGTGAAACCGTCATCGGCTTCACAGGCACCGCTACACTCTCTGCCGATCCCGGCAGAGTGTTGGGATCCATTAGCATGGACTTCATCTTCGGTTTACCGCCCGACGTCAAGCGTCGGACGGGCGCGGTGGTCTTTGTCGACCGCTTCAGCAAGATGGTTCATCTTGCTGCAGTGCCCACAGTGACATCCAAACAGACGGCTCGTCTGTTTGTCGACTTGATCTTCCGAGCTCACGGGATGCCCGTGAGATCGTATCCGACCGTGACCCTCGGTTCACGGCTGCGTTCTGGAGAGAGGTGTTCTCTCTCTTGGTACTCGGCTGTCGACATCGACAGCCGACCACCAGACGGATGGACAGACCGAGCGCGTGAATCGCGTGCTCGGTGACATCCTGAAGAGCTACGCCCACTCGTTCAACGAGTGGAGCGATTGTCTACCGATGGCGGAGTTCGCCATCAACAACTCGGTGCATGCCTCGACTTGGCATACACCGTTCTACGTGAATAGCATGCGCCATCCACGTGTCCCCACCATGCTCGGCGGGTGACTTCTTCCTTGAGTGGGGAGGATCTGTGAGCGAGGCACGCTCACAGAGAAACGGCCAGAGGCCACCGCAGTCAACGCCAATATTACGTTGACTGCCGTGACGCGCGACAAAAGCGGGTACGCTTCGCATCTGCACCGGGTGCAGACGCTGATGCTTTCGTGCCGGGCACGAATATGCAACCCATAACGTCTGAGCAGGGCTCAGACGTGAACAGTAACGTCGCCGGGCGACGTCACACAAAGTACCCACTCCATGCCGGCCATGGAGTTGGATGACAAGTTGGTCGGGAGGACCAACTTGGACGCTGTGGACTTTGTCCAGCGCAGACAAACCATAATGCGGTTTGTCCGCGATGCAATTGCATCTTCTGTCGATCGACAGAAGATGAATGCGGATAAGAAATCCCGCAACAATATTAATGAGTTCAAAACGAATTCATTAGTCTTACTGTCTACAGATAACCTTCCTAGACATGCAGTTTCGGAGCGAGCTTGCTCGCTCCGCGCTTCATCGGCCCATTCCGCATCTTGCATCGCCAAGGTGCAGCATACACGCTGGATATACCATCCAGCATGCGTTTGCACCCGACGTTTTACGTTGGGCGACTGAAGGCGTATCATGAGCATGATACGCCACAAAGTGATGACACTATGGGTGGCCATCGCTGCCAGACTCGCGCTCGGAGGCCGAGCGCGAAGGTCTATGCCAACCTTCTCGAGGAGTTTCGAGAAGTGCTTCTCCATCTGCTGTGAAGCAGAGGTTGCCTTTGCGGCAGCAGCCGGGAGCTCTCCACGTCCGCGGAGAGCTTCTCTATCGTCGAGCGGAGCTCGGCGATCTCGCACCACGTCCTTACGGAAGGCCGCGTAGGCAGCAGACATTTGCTGCAGAGACTGATCAACCGCCGATAGTTGATCAGAGTGTGGGTACATTCCACCCCGCCGCCGCCCTTGCGGGCCGCGGATGGGACAATTCGCTGGATTGTACAGCGAATTGTAGCTCACCAGGAGCCACGCGCTGACCAAGGTCAGCGTCGTTTTCGATGTCGTTGGAGAGGATGGCCTCCCCAACACGACTCCTGGGAGCCGCGGGATGTCCTCGTGAAGGACATTCCGGAAATGGTGATGGCGTACGAAGCGCACCATCACCTACGGACGAATCGAGTAGCTCTCGGTTCGAAATGGTAGTATCCGATCCTACCATCATACTGGAGGCCGTTATCGAAAGGTGGTGAGTGCTTCCCGGCGTCCGGGAGGACGCTATTGTGGCGAAGCGTAGTTCCCAAGTCTCGATCGATCAACGATCTGAGTGAAAGGATTGATGGAATCAAGATCGATCGACTGGAAGGCTACAACCCAGACTCAGAATTATCAGGGTCGGGTTAGGGGCCAAACAAGAACTAGATCGGTCCGATCCAGATCGACAAGGGTACAATCATTCCGGCACAGATCGGCCCGATCCGATCGACTGCGATCCAACTGGTGGGGTGCAATTATTACGATACAAGTTGCCACCTTTGTGGTACGTACTCCCAGCAAGATCCAGAACAGCCAACGAAGGGTACAAATCAGGTGATGTGCTAGATGGGTAGGAAGAAGGTTGAAGAAGGATTCTAAGGCATTAAACAGAGAGCAATTTTCCTTGCAACACACAAGTGGTTCTTACTATTCCGGGGAGGGAAGTACATTGGCCCACCCGACGACAAGGGACTACTGGATCGCTTGGCCAGGTTACGATCGCTCTCTCACTATCAAGATCCCGCTATAGGAAGCGGCAAGCAAACGAAAAGGACACACACAAGGACACCCATACCCGATCAGCTCAAGTGCTCAAGACTACTGATCGGCCGATCGACAACCGCGTGAAGAATTCCCGCGTGATTATCAACCCCAATCCCAAGTACCGTCCATACGGTTCCAAGAACGACCAATCGACACCTTCGCCGAGTACCAAGAGAGCGTAACCCGCCCCACCGACGGGTACACAAGGTGAGTTCAAGGTCAGCATCTACACGGATCTACGGGTACCCCTCCGTTAGTCGGTAGTCCGGGCAACCGTTGACGAGTTTGGATCGTGTTAGCAATTTCACGATCCCCACTTCGCCACACTATTGCGCCACTTACGGACCTCCTCGGGTACACGCATGGACGTGTACCCGTTGACATCGCTGTCCGTCAATCTGTCGGCATCTTGCGGACAGATTGGACAGTGCTGGCCTCGCGGCACAGCACATGGGATGTCGGCGTCTGCACAGAGTTCGTGCAGACGAGTGACTCGACCCGTGTTATTATGGTTATAATAACGCGTACGCAATTTCGCTAAGCGAGAGCGAAATGCGTCTGGATCGTTGTTATAGTTAACAACGAGGTGGTTCCAGCCCTGAGCCAGGGCTGCTACCTCACTGATCTGACTTTTAGATCGGTGCTGCGCTCCTTTATAGAAGCGCTGCTCGAGGTAGAGCGACGCGAAGAAATCGCGTCGCGCATCGGACTCGGCCGCAAGGCCAGGTCCTCGATCCCATCAAGTCTGATGGGATCGTCATTGAATAACTCATGCGGCGCTGCAGAGCAGCCGTCATGAGACCAGCGCATCTCATGGATGCGCTGTGAAGGCATCCACGGCGATCCATCAGGACGGATCGCCGCGCGTGGAGTCGCCGGCATGGTTGCCGGCGAGACACTTCCGACATCGACGGAGGTCACCTCCGTCGATGAACCAGCGTCAGAGCGCCCTCACCTTCCTCCAGCGAGTTGACTCGCTGGCGAGAGCCCGGCGACGGACTCTCGGTCTTGTCTTCCCCACCCAAGGCGGTGACCATCTTGGGGTCGGACGAAGCGCTATCCAACGCTTCGTCATGGGAGTCCGTATCCTCTGGATAGAGCATACGCATGACATCAGAGTCCGGCCAGAAATTGCCGGAACTCTGCGTGCTGATACCTGGGGTATCAACACGGCCGGACCGCTTCTTGTGCTGCCGTGCATGATAATCATGCACGGAGATTCGCTGCCCGCCGACGAGGATTCGTCGGCGGAGTGCTATCAGCTGGTGGAGACGTTCCACCAGCCGAAGCAGAGGGCTTGAGCTGGACGTGCTCATTTTGCCTAATGAGCACGACAGCGCTTTCTCTACGAAGAGAAAGCGAGACAGGAACCACGAAGAGATTTCAGTGGTCAACTGTTACCCGTCAAAGTTGATTGATGGGTGAACAATCAACCTTAACGGGGGGGTAGCAGGGCTACACAAGTATACATATGTATATGTATAGCTATCCAGCAGGGATTGCGGATAGGCTGTATACATATGAAGCAGGTTGCCTGTGTGTGGTCCACACACAGGATTACAATCATTTCGAGCCGCCACTGATTGGTTAGTAGTGACGGGCGCTTAGGGCGCTACTATTGGTAGAAAGAGGTACCTTTCGACCAATAAGGCGTATGCATATAGCTGCAACACGTGAGGGCCAACCATAGCCCTCACCATGCAATTAGATATTCTTTTAGCTAGGTTTGCTAAGAGACCGCCACGCGGCGGGCCGACATAAATACAGTTTTCAATTTTCTACCTAAATAGTGTCTTTGCTTTATATTAGAAATACACATTGTCGTGTATTTCTATAGTAAATCTAAGTAAAGACTTACGCTTCCTCATACACGCATACAGTGTATGCTAGAAACAGAGTGGTTGTCCACCCTGTTTCAAGCTGGCTGTAAGTTGGCAAATGCTGCAGTAGTTCAGAGTTGTTTACGTGTCAATCAAGCAGAAGTTTACGGCATTTTTCGGACCAGCGCCACCGAAAAGAATGCTGTCGACCGCCCGATTCAACGCGCCATGAATACCACGACAAACAGTCTCACGATCCTCATCTCCATGTACTTCCACCTCCTCTAAAACGAACTGAGCACGACTAGCCTCATCTGTCTCTCCTTGAACCTTAGTTAGCCGAAGCCGTTTTGGATAGTCTGCGTGCGGCATACAGCGATAAATGCGCGTACCATTGACTGACCTGCCATAGTTGTGTAAATATAAGTAGAAGTATCCGTCTAAGACGTCAATGCCTATCTTTACCTCCTCTAGTGTAGGAAATACCTCACAAACTACGAACTCCTGTCTAGGCGCCCTGACTTGTTACAACTCATCCTCGTCAGAAGATAAGACAAAGTCGCTCGCGCTGTCCCCGTCAGCTCTGCTCATGTTAAGCACCACTTGACAAATGGGCAAGAGGTTACTCAGTGTGTCTCATTTTAGCCAATCACTGAAACACCCCTATTTTGTAAAATATTACTCTAATCCTCGCCGGTTTTCGAATTACTCTCATCATAGGCGGAAGGACTGGAGTTGGAACATGCCCCTGGAGATGAGGCAACCGAGGACACTGTGGAAAGCGAAATCGAGATGACATCTCTTGACAAAAATAAGCTGGAGGTGTCTCTACGTGAGGCTGAGGTGACTGCTGCGGGCGACGACGACGAATCTGAGGAGGTTGATTCCGGTGCAACTGAAGAGAAATGATCGGTCCGACGAAATCGCTGCCGGTGTGCTACCAGCGGAGTCTGAGCCAGTGGCAAGCGACGTCGAAGACGACTCTGTCGTTTCTGGCGACGACCATGTGGAGGTGGCTCTGTCCGAGGAAAGAGTTGGCACTGAAGAGATTGCTGCCAAGCTGTTCGAGGACGTCGTGGCGATAGTGAGTGACGATGAGGAGGCGGAGCCGAATGAAGTCCATGTGGGTGTTCTCGAGGAATCTGAATCGGTGGAGAGCGTCGAAAGGAATCGGCTAACGCTATTAACTACGACGGAGTGGAGGGGCAACCTCTGTCAGATGACAATGTTGCGGCGGAGGTGGAAGCAGAGTCGGGGAAGTACAATTGGAGGAGAGTGTTAAATCAGAAGAAGACCTGGTCGTCGCGTTGGACGAGGACTCTGTGGCAATCGAAGCCACCGAAGTGCCCGACGACACGATTGCTATTGAGTCTGGTGAAGACCTGAAGGAGGAGCTTGATGGTCAATGGTCGAAGAGAGCATTGATGCCTCTGTAGAGGTGAGGTGGAGACTTCGGTGGCCGATGCGATGAAGCTTTGGTGAGGGCCATCACGCTTGATGCCTCTGAAAAGTGACGTCACCTGAGCTTGAAGAAACGTCGGATGCTGGTAAAACATATGCGGGAGTCAGCTGCGGCGATGGTGGCAGGGGAACGATACGATGCAACGAGTAGCAGATGAAGATTATATTTTATAGCAATGAGTCATGAATACTAAGGATGACCAAAGAGGATATCAAAAAGAGTAGGAATGGATGAATATGACACACTGGGAGAGGTTCTTGCTGGACTGGAGGAGTTACTCTCATGACGTTGAGTTTCACACTCCCCTCAATGAGGCTCGGCACTCACGGCGCTTGCGCAAACCACTGCCTGCATCCTCTGTTGATTAGGACAAAGCAAGCTTACAGGCGGCATTAGTTATACCACTCTTACCCATCTTATGATACGTAGGACTCCTAGAGCACTGCATCTTCGATTCTGCTTGGGTCTCCACTTTACTGCTCACTCAAGCATGAGTTGGACATCTAGCATTCAAAACTCCGGACAACGTGTTCCATACAACACTTTAAAACAAGCAGGAAATAACCAACCCATCATGGATGGCAACTCACTCCACCCTCCGAACATTCAGCAGTTACGCGAAGATGCGATCAGCCAAGTCATGCTACGCTCACATTCATCCCGTGACGACTCCTCTCAAAAGGTGGTAACAAGCCTACTGCTCGCACGAACTCCCTCAATTGAGACGGCGGAGAGAATGCAAGAGTCCATAAACAATACGAGTTTGGCCTCTCCTCAAATAACTCCGGCGACAGAGAATGCTGACGATTCGATACGTGAAACGCTGCGCTAGCATACCGCGAACGACACCGTATCAACCAGACGCGATACAGGAAGAGGGCGGCCAAGAAGGAGATACTCCTCGAAAATAACGTTCAGAAGCTGCGAGAATATGTCATTTGGCTCCAACTGGAGCATCAGCTTGTTTCGGCTCGGGCTTCGATCAAATATACCCCGTGGAATATTGCGGCGCAGTATTTCCACGTCTTCCGCTACGGTCTCACTGTATCCAAGCCGGTTTCCACCATGACGACTGCGCGAGAAACATTCGACGCTGATGTGCAATGTGATTTCTTAATGCGCATCATGGCTTCAGATGTTGCAGACGCCAACGACAAAAACTGTGGCGTTGAGGCCATGCTAGAGGAGTGGAGGATCGTCTCAATTTGCTTCCGGGTGGGGAGACCAAACTTGAGCGCTTGGAAAAAGCTCTGGAGACTCCGTCAATGCAACGGTCAGGTCGACCTCGACGATCTCTGAAACGACACTGCGTTATGCTTTTCCTCGACTGTTTTACAATCCCGCAAATGCATCGCTCGCTGCGAAACTGCTTGACGACAACTTGTGGTGCCCGGTCTGGTGAACTTCGAGTGGGATGACGTGAACGACCGTATGGTCAGTGTGCAATACAATGCAGACATGCTGACACCGCTTCTCGGTCTGTTGGGGAACATTGAGGACGTCTCTCGCGTGTTCAACAACAACTTCATTACTCCAGAATACAAGCAGGAGTCGAAAGAGAGCCTTAAGCCGTTATTTAGCACATGTGTATAACAGCTCCGGGGCTGATAGCCTACAGTGCAAGACAGCGCTGTCCCCACTGCATACAATTCACTGAAAACCAACAATTTCTCGATCATTCGTTCCCTTAGGAGTTTTCTCGAACCGACACACTCACTTCGTAAGCACGCCGCCTCGTCAACTCGTAGGCCTATAACGCTAATCAAGTCGAGCTATTCTACCAGGTCTCCTCGACGAAGGATACGCCGATAGGTACATGTCTCGCTACCCGACCATGCACATGTTCTTGTGGAAAATATTTGTTTTGCTGCGTTGACATCTCTGTCCAGCACCACGTTGCATGATGGACACTGAAACACTGAAACACGTGCTTCCCACCCGAGCTTGTAGTTGATCGCACCACATCGCGAGCATGTCTTGGAGGTGTACTCCTCCTCACAGTCGATCATCCCACCGCCGGAACGAACCATTTTGTATTTCAGGAGCAACTTGAATCTGTAATGGGCCTGCGCCATCATAGCGTGCGCTGTGGGGTTCCGGATCTCCCGCTTCAAGACAGCAGCTCTCATCTCGTCCGACTCTGTCTCGGGGTGGCGTCTGATGTCACCTCTTCAAAGTGCTTGCGTACCATCTCTGCCGTCTGGAATGACGGGAGGAGAACGTTGTAGTAGTTCGCAGAGAGCCAGGAAGAGAGTTTCTGGTGCAAGTCGGTCGTGGCCCGTGTGGCCTTCCTCGAAGTAAACCAAATCCGTCGGCGTAGCCGGTAGCGCAGCCGCCCTTCCTCTGTCTTCGAGCTGGTTCGTCCTCGCTTCTTCTTGGTCCTCTTCCGATCTTGATGTTTTGCCTTGGAGGCATTGTCCATGCGATTTAAGAGCGATTTCATCTGATCGATAACCTTGGTATGGACGGCGTCCTCCACTGTTGCCTTCGTGGTTGGTCAATGAAATTAGACACTTCAAAGCACGAGGTCAGCAGTGGCTCCAGCATCCGCTGGTTGTCAGGGACCCGCTCACGAATGGGGGGTGCTTGGGGGTTGCAGGGCTTGATGACAGCTTCCAGCTCCGTTGGCTCCGGCATCTACAGGTCGTCAGCGATACTCTGGTTGAACCAGACGCTCGAATGGACGAGATCCTCCCTTGACCACTCTTTTCCTTTTGGCTTGCATTTCTTCTTAGGCTTGTCCTCATAGTCTGACTCAGGGACGATCTCGTCTATTGGAACCTGCCGTTTTCGCTTTCGTGGTGAAGGTTGTTTAGCCTTGGACCGAGTTGACGACTTCATGTCGTGTTGCATATTACGTTGACACCACAGACTATCGCCTTGGCAATCCACAACCACGTCCGGAGTTGAACTATTTAGATTACTATCGATTACTCCTAGCTCTTCCTGACAAGACTGCTCCTCTTGCTGTCTTTTGGAGTTTCTGACACTGAGACCGCTGTCGCTCTCGTATTCCTACACATGCATTCTGTTCCTTGTTCTTCCATCTGCTGCGACCAACCACTACAAACCTTGGTCCCAAGTTGCACTTCCGTCGTCTCCCATGAGGTGTACAAAGTGCTGCTGCATCGAGTGGCATTTTAACACCGTAGTGTGACTTCGCTGGCGCAAATTTGATAATGACGGCTCGTACAGTCACCTACTACATGTACCTATCGGCGTATCCTTCGTCGAGGAAACCTGGTAGAAGAGCTCGACTTGACTAGCGTTATAGGCCTACGAGTTGAGGCGGCGTGCTTACGAAGTGAGTGTGTCGGTTCGAGAAAACTCCTAAGGAGGGTACTAGCCACTGCATTGCGATACTCCTTTAGCGCTTATTTTCTCTTTCCGACATTAATGGCTAGGGCGATGTAGCCAATCAGTCGGAAGCCGATGCTCAATATGAGTAGCAGCCACAAGTCTGACGCGGGGATCTGTTAGAAATACCCTTGTTCTCCAGTACCTCAAGACCTGAGGTGGCTGCACAAAATCCCCTTCTGAGACGTCGTCGCACGAAATGATGTCCACTCTCCGCCAGAAAATGCGCATGAGTCCGTAGTAACCATATCGGAAAGGGGTGATGTACTGGATCCAGCGAAGAACGGCAGGGACATCACTCGGGGAAATGAAGAGACCGCCAAGCAGCAGAAACGGCATCAACACAATATTGCCCACAAGTGGTGCGATGTCAATTCGTTTACAGATGCACGAAATGCAGTACCCGAATGCTACACACGCACTGTGAAGTAATATCATCACAAGCTGCATCTGGATGTACATACTGAAGTCATGGCCAATGCCGACCATAAAATACAGCGGCAGCAAACTGATGATGGGCAGTACGACTTGCTGAGGAAGCTCGCACAGGTTTTTGGCCGCGTACCAGGCGGCTACGGTATACATTCCAATGTCATATTCGCGGTAAACGATAGGGAGCTCCATCGGTACGGACATAATGGCCGGCATGGAAGCGCCGTATACTTGCTCTGTCACGATATAAAAGAACGCGCCAGAGAAATTCGACACGCCTTGCTGATCTAGCGAGAGCTGGAAAAAATAATCCCCACGAGCAGCGTTGTAACCAGCGTCTGAACGCTTTGCAGACGCAACGCAGTCTTGTCACGTAGCAGCCTCAAGGCGTTTCGTGTAGCGAGGACCTGAATTTGACCCCAGACCGGGGCTCGTGGGTCTTCGTAGCTAGAAGTTTCTGCTGACCGAAGAGTCGACGATATATTCTCACTTGTGCCAGAATCCATACCCTGTGGGTTAATGATCTCAATCTCGCGATTGCTCTGTGCAACGTGGATTTTCCAAGCCTCTTTTAAAATACGGACTCGCTCGACACCCGTATTATCAGTGTCAGCATCCACCACAACAATCTTCTCCATAAAATAATCGGCTGGGTTCATAAACGTCGGGCATTCAAATCCACAATTCGCGAAGTACTGCATTGCATCCGCTGCCTTCCCTTGGTAAATCGTAGCACCATCCGCCAGCAACTCCAGTCGGTCAAACAGCATAAAAACTTCAGACGACGGTTGATGAATCGTGGCCACGACGGTGCGTTCTTCGTGTACAGCGAGACGTTGTAATTGCTGCACCACGGACTTGGCCATGAAACTATCCAGTCCGCTGGTTGGTTCGTCCGCGAACAACACGGACGGGTTTGTAAGGAGCTCCGTCGCTAGCGCCAACCGTTTACGTTCACCACCGGAAATTCCACGCAGCATCCACCCGCCAATAAGCGTGTCTTTGCTTTTGGCAAGGCCAAATTCCTCGAGCAAAGTATCCACCCGACCAAGATATTTTTCACGCGGAAAACTCCCACTCATTCTCAGTCTCGCTTGTAGTGTTAAATGCTCCCTCACTGTCAGAGTAGCATGAAATAAATCTTCCTGCATCACATACGCTGCAAAGCGTTTCAAGGTTTTGTTCCATGACTGAGAGCCATTCACCGTCACTTTTCCTTGAAAAGCAGTATTTCTGCCTGAAATACAGTCCAGTAAAGAACTTTTTCCAGCACCTGACGGTCCCATGACCACTAAAAGTTCTCCGGGCCTTGCCGCGCCACTCATCTTCTCCAGAATAACCTTCTTTTCAGGTTTCTTAGTTTGTGCATTTTGCACGTCCACTTCTAGTTGCAATGCACGCCATTCGAGCGTTAATTTAGGTGTTTCTACTGTATAGTCTTTGTTTTGTACTGTAGTGTTGTTTCTGGGTGTTGAAATCTCCACATAAGACTGTGGGGAAGCTTGGATTGTAGAATCTTCATGGCCGTTTCGTAGACGTATTGCTGTCATCACGAATAAACGATCAACTTTTGACAAAAACGATCACCAAAATAAATAACACAAATGGATGAACACCATACAATTTAGATTTCATGAATGCACCAATTCACAAGATAAAGAGGTTACGTACGTACAAGTACTCAGGCCGATATTGGCGCTATATCGTGTGGTAGCGACGCAGAGAACAAAAAGTAAGAGACCGTCGTCGAATCGGTCAATTCATGGCGCTGAACACCAACTGCTTATCATTTCTAACGTTTCTAAAGTGGACCACACCAATCAAATCGTAATGTAGCCATCTGGTGTAGAAATGTAGCCACCTTCACTCACTTTAGGTACCCCACCGTAACCTCTTCATTTGTCATTCCGTGTAACCCAAGCAATGCTCGCGGAAGTGACGGCAGTTGACGTGGACACTTCGTCCTCTACTTCGCTCTCTGTATTCGTTCGCTGTCATCGGATCGCTGCGTCGTCTTCTTCATCACCTCGAGCGTCCAATGATATGCTACAGTTGCAATTGTTAGACCCACCGAGGCTGTACCAAGCTTCTATCTCTGGGTTACACAAGCCCCGGGCTCTACATTGTAGTGCTGCAGAGTATTTATCCGCCGTGGAAAAGGCTTTAAGTCCGTTATTACACAACCAAAAGGCCCAATTTACGTTTAAATGGGCACGCCCAAGCAGACGTTGACGTTTATGGAGAGAGCAAGTATCGCCATGAAGTATACGTCTGTCAAGTATACACGAGCTCATGACGCACAAGTTTGGCAAGAAATGCTGCATCAAGTCGCCCAGGAGGAAGTAGGAAATAAAGAAGTTTTACTTAAAGAAAAACGGAAAGCACAAGATCTGGAGAAGGTGGTGAAACGAAAAGATGCATTACTGGAGAGTGCGTTGACGGCCAAGCAGAAGGTGGAAAACAAGTTGTTTGGGGCCTTTGTGGGGTGCTAAATGTCAAAAAGGATGAAATTCAGAGGTTACGGAATGAATTGACACTGACCGAAGCAAAAATTGAGAGGATGATCGAAGGGCGAGGTGTGGAGACCCAAGTGACTGGGAAGAGGAAGAGGCAGGCACCGCAGAAATCACGGGAAGCTGTAGGTGCAAAACGCAAGAGGAAACAAATGGAGGAGGAGGATATGAGCGATGTGTCAGATAAACAGCAGAGTGCTGATGAAAATTCAAGTGATGAGAAGGATGAAGAAGAGAGTGCAGAAGAAGGAAACACAATGATGCGGACACGAAATGCGGTGAAGGCATACAGTCAGATATCGGCGGGTCTACGACGAGGTTCTCGCCGAGTTATGTCAGCCAAATATTTATTGACAGATATGGACGCTATCGTGGATAGCGAGGTGAAGGTCGATGAAGCAGAACAACACGGGGGTAGTAAATTTGATGTCAAGACTAAGTTGAAGGTGTCATCACAAGGACGATCGCGGTCTGTTATGTCATCTCAGTTGGAGTTTTTTCAAGCGCAACCGAGATGGAGGTGGTGATACCAGAACCAAGCTCACCGCCGAGACCCAAGTCAGGGAAGAAACCTTCACCAGTGTCGCCGGCGAAATCTATGGATTCCGAGGAGGAAGATATTCTTGACATGCTGTCGTAACGAAGTGCGTAGTAACTGAATGTTTTTGTTAACTGTGCTTGGATTAATTTCGACATGTAGTGCGAACAAAACCGTTGCGTCAAGAACGAAAGATTAGTCTATGGCATGGGTTCAGACAATATTTCATGCTTAACAAACTTTTGTGTGCAAGTATTCTCGAGCGAGCTGCACTCATACGGACAGAATCAGAGTGGACGCGCGGTGGCCAGCTTGGCGTTACTGGGGAAGTCAAAGTAAGCGTGTCCCGACGGGAGCACATGGAGGACCTGCCCTGAATTCTTCTCATTCTCCACAGTCTCCACGAATCCGTTGTAAAAGGCGTCCACAGACAAAAGACCGCCAAACGGAGCTACAACCGGGTGGTCGTCCGTCATTCCCGCGCTACGGGCTAGCGGTGTATCAATGAACCCAGGAGCCATACAAACAATGCGGACATTGTGCTCCTCCTTCATGGACGCCAAAGCGCGGGTGAAACCCACAACACCGTGCTTTGCAGCCGTGTAGTCTGCCGCGATGCGGGTCCCGCCCAGCCCGAAGACACTGGCAATGTTTACAATCACCCCTCCATCAGGGAGGGTCTTCATGCGGTCGATCCCCACTTGCGTACCGCGCATGACCCCATAAGGTTTACCTCGATCACCTTCTGCCAATACAGAGACGAATCGTCCTCGAAAAGCTTAGTCCGTGCTGATCCCGGCATTGTTAACCAGCAGATTGGCCTCGCGGTCAAACAATTTGGGAGCAGCATCAAAGGTGGTGCCGAAACTATCGGGCTCGGTCACGTTCTGCACTACGGCTCCCACGCGCGTCTTCCCGTAGGTGGCCTTGAGTTCGTCCGTGGTGGTCTCCAATAATTTCTCGTTGAGGTCAGTGAGAAGAACGGAGCCACCGCCACGTAGGACGAATTCCGCGAAGCCGCGGCCGACACCCGAAGCCGCACCAGTCACGATTCCGACAGCCTTGTGAAGTTGCATTGGTGGAATGCAGCAAACTCTCTCTGTTCTCAAACGTGGAAATGGAGAAGTGAGAATCACCGCGGGATTTGAAACGAAGTGCAAGGGACTTGATAGGGGGACTCCTTGAGGACCTCAACTCGGAGGTCGAAGAGATCAGTTGATGCGTGTACATATGAGACTGCGGCGAGCATAAGTATACTAATAAACCTAAGTACGCTTCGCGATTTGAGCACACCGTTTCTTTATTTTGAGGTGCTCTCTTATAACCAGGTTTTGAAAATTAACGGAATTGCGAGTCGCCAAAAATACATATCACCCAAAACAAATATGAAATCGCAGAAATTATTTTTGGGTTGAACATTAGTTTTTGGCTCAGCACCGTCGAATAGGCCTAGTTTCAAGTCTTAATTCCCTTTTCAAAATTACGTCTTTCAGCAGGTATTTTGGGTTTCATATGATGTTTAACCAGTCTTTCTGAAAAATCTTTATTAAGTTCGTTTTTGCGCATCAAACTTTAGACGTCGATATTTAAATGGTTTATTAGTATCATTGTGTCCGCCACAGGCTCAAATACAACATGAGCTCCTTTGAGACCATCTACGTTATGTGTTTGAACACGCCACGTGCCAGCAAAAGCAAAGACAACTACATTGATACAATTAGCTTTAACGCTGATCAAACTCTTCCTGGTGCAGACAATGGGTTTTTCCGATCAACACCATACGTACATGTACATATACATCACAATTCATTGGATTGATGCCTTGTCACGGACATTTCAATGGAAACGCAGGAAATGGGCTAGATCTCCATTCTCCGACGGAGTCAAACTTGCACCTACTTCAGCTGTCTCCTCCAAAAATACTTCGGGCACGTACCCATTTGACCAACTTTGTCGGCATCAGCTCGGAATTGGTCCTTGTTTCGCAGGCGTAAATGCGCCACCATTCGGTACCAGTACACCTTGATATTTGCTTCGAGTGGAGGTTTTCGGTCTCCAGCAGAGCAGTAAAGAGCTGCACGGCAGTAGTGAAATCCTTCGCGAAAAACGCATCCAATCCTCGCTCCATCAGCGACGGCGACGCTGGACTGATATTCCACTTGTGGCATTGGTTCCATTCCTGATCCAGCGGACGGTAGCTGCTGTTACCACGGCTCGGCGAAATGCCGAACCAGGTACCATTGGAGACATCAAATAGGTGTCTTGAGTCGGGTTGTAGATAGTAAAAGCCCCGTCAACGGGAACCACGCGCCAGAGCCCAGATTCACCGGGTGGATCACCCGAACGCCACGTGAAGGCACACTTCTCACCGTAGCCGGAGGTACCTTCTGCGGCGGCAATGTCTGAAGCGTACAGATATTCTTGAGATAATACACTTAGGATGTAAAATTCCGTGCAACTCGGTGTCGATGGTACAAACCGCCAGATTTCTTTGTTCTGGTCAGCTTCCCACTCATCTGCCCAGCAAAAACGCAGCGACGAGTTTGGTCGAAAAGAAAATAGTCCTCTGCTGCGAACAACATGTTGTTGTTCACTGCTGACAAAATGGTGACAGGGGCATTGCTGGCAAGGGCTCGCACAGCAGGGACAACATTTTGGATCCAGCAGATTTCTGCGGCCATCAATGTTCGTCCGCGTGCTTGAGCCATCACTTTGCGCAACAATGAAGCCACCGCAACAGCGTTCCAGCGACCGCCAGAGTCGAGCAGAAATTTACACCCGACTATGGTCCATTCACTGTGCGGAAGTATCGACAAAAAACGAAGGACGGCGTCTTGGAAAGCCAAAATCTGGACTCGTTTGGAGGACAGTAGGTTTTTCAACAAAATGTCGCCTCGGTATTCGACGTCTCGAATCGCGAGGAAGCTGCTTAACGCTTGCTCGCATCTGTCGCGCCCACGTATCCCTAGCTGGATCCCAACCCAGCGTAGGACGTTGTCTTCGTCAGGCTCCATCAGCGTCAGCAAAATTGAGAATGTGCTGCACCAACAACACCCATGAGATTTTCTCATCTCTGGGATGCGTGCATGCTCGTCGCAGGTGACAGTCAGCATTGCCTCTGGCAGTTAGCAGTTTTGTCTTACCTTCACGAAGCGGATAATCCAGAGTGGTGAACTTCTGCCACAGATCGTACGAACGAATGCAAACAAATTGAAAACCAAAAGGGATACGTGGATAATGTGTCCTTACGCTAAAAGATCGACAAATCAACACCAGCTGGAAATGCACCTAACGAGTTTCATTCTGGACAATAGCTGGATATCGAAGGTAAGAAATTATGGTTGTCGCTAAAACTGAGACTGCATGGAGGTCATCGATTAAGCTCTTGAGTAGCTGGCCCAATGGATCCTGGTTAAGAAAATATTGGATAATCGTACCGATGCAGCTTACATATTGCGCGGCAAAGTTTCATATGAACTGCCACCGTTTCCTGATCCTCGTTCGGTACCCTTCCAGCCAATATGAACAGGAATGGTAGGTAAACGCTGCCGAGGTTGAAAACCTCAACCAAATCGGCACTTAACGCACCTTCGTTCTTCAGGGCCATTTTAGCTAACGTTTGATAGCAAAACATTTTTGCGCGAGTCTCACAAAGGAGGGTCTCGGTTTTCTGTAAATCAGTGAAAAGTCCCACGACTTCAGCATACTTCCGCGAAAAAAATGCATCCAATGCTCTCTCCATCTTGGTCGTCGTGGAGGAGATAATATCCATTTACGACATTGACTCCACGTACAGTCAAAGGTACGGTAGTTGCTTGTCAGCACGCCACGGCGAGAGCGCTCAACTTGCGCAGTCGGAGACATCAGAAATACGTTGTCGCTCGGATTATAGATTGTAAACGTGTTGTCTTCTTTCAACACCAAACGCCACAGACCAGACTGACCAGGGATTTTGTCCTTGCACGACGTGAACACTTTATTCGCCGAGAAACCTTCACTGTCGGGTTTACTAGTAATATCTGACGCGTAAAGATATTCGGCAGAGTGCACGCTGACGATATAAAAGTCCGAAGTAGTGGCTTGCACAAATCGCCACAGTTCTTTATTGCTATCGGGTTCCCACTCGTCTGTCCAGCAAAACACTGATCGATTATTGCAGTCGTAACTCCAGCTGTTCCCTGCCGCATACAGCAGATTGTTGCCTAACACCGAGGAGATCATAACCGGCGAGCCGCTAATGATCGCTCTCACTTCTGCGCTCAAGCGTTGAATCCAACAAATTTCTGCGAGAAGCAAGTTTTTCCTTCTGCCTGTGCCATCGTATCATAGAGAATCCGAGCCACGGCCCACGTGTTCCAATGCCTTGGTTCTTGCAACATGGCGTCGCACACACTGACAGTCAAGTCAACTCGTTCAAGACTCTGTACAAACTTTAGTGTCACTTCTTCGGGCACTCGAGTTCGCACGTCGTCCATACTAAGGAGCGCCTTGATGTCGCCTTCCAGGTCGTCAGAGAGATGCCGTAATGCTTTATGCGCCTCCTTCCAGCCGCATTCGTCTTCAAACAAGTAGTTCTTCATTGCTGTCAGGCAGGCATTCTCACTTGTTGGCATTTTCATTAGCTTGGGTTCTCGACCTGGTGGTAAATCCAAGAATGCCTTTCTGCACCTCTGAAACAACAGTTTGTGAAATGCCAAGACCGTAGTCAAGGATGATCACATTAATCACCGACAACGCACTCGCTCACACTTCAAGGTAGTCGAGCGAGAAAGTCTTTCCCCCATTAATATCTTTGTAAAGACCACGTTGATTTCTTTCAATTTTGGTCACAAGCCGTCACTTCAGTCACCACCTCCACCATTTCAATCATGGAAATCTCTACGATACAGGAGTGTGACACACCGTCAGGCCACCTCCACGAGACATTCACGCCCGGGGTCGTTGTCTGAAGATGTTACGTTGATGCCAATCTTCGACTACATGACCGACTTCAAGAGCTACAGAATCATTGGCACCCGGGTCATTTATGCAGTTCATTTTATAAAAGCCACCCCGGAAGTATTTCTGAACCAGATAGCGGTGACGGAATGTGAGGTCGATTACCCACGGAATAAATCCAACAGACTTATGTTGGTGAATTTCTACGCACGCGACATAGCAGCAACGAATTCCTGTCGGCCACCTTCGACAGCTTGAAATGTGCGTGGTATGCGATCCGCTGGAACCTCTCTCCGCAATTTTTTCGCGGTCAGTCCCATTCCTGACGGCCAATTTGAACTTGAAGCTGGGAGATATTTAGTTCCGCTTTGTAGCATTCATACTGTGGGCCATCAATGCAAACTTGTGCGCGAAGCAAGATGTGGCAAGATCAGGTTTCCTACTGGTGCTCGTGACGATTCACGACAGATCCTTCCTAGTGACACTGGCTGGACATCCTTTGACGCGCGCGGTTGTGCCACAAGTTTTTCGGCAGGGCATCAATTCTGTTTTCCGATTTGCACGGTCTTGCATCATTCTTTACACGTCCCTGGAAATGGTGACAACAGTCTGGGCCTTGAGAGGCAGACGTCTGATACCCTCTCTTTCTTCTTTTGGTAGAGCTGTGGGTGTTTTCATTTCCAAATTCCGTCGTAAGTTTTATGAACCAATCCTTCGTGTCCGCTGGATACTTTTTCTGGTGATCTTAGCGCTTGCAGTCATGCATGGAGCCGCCGCACTCGTGTCATTGTTCGAGAAAGGGGATACGTAGTCACCGAAAATGCCGATGAATCCATCACAGTCACTGTCATACATTAGATGTGCGATTGGTATCCACGTGTTTGTCGGGCGGTTTAAAATCGACTGCAACTTCTGAGAACCAAACGCTATCAACAATCATACTCTTGAGCGCTCTAGCGACCTCGAGGTGAATCGTAAATTCACTGAGTTCTGCGACCATCGGTTCCAGCACGAAGGTGACTCGCAATGGCCCAGACGCCGCATCCTGTTTTTGTCGACTCCGCTCATACTTTTCCCACTGTTCACGGATCACCTTTTCAGCTGTCTGAGTACCTGCCTAAGCGTTTTTCCACGTGATCGTTCGCATCCCCTCACGGATCAAGTTTTCCCTGGCATCTCCCCAAATACCCCGCCGTGTCAATAAATGTACTCGCACAGGGATTTTGATCTCGAATCCTGGCGTATCTGGTTGTAGCAAATGATCCAAAGCCGCGATCTTTTCCTACGCTTTCGCATACTTTCTAGTTGGACGTTTATGCTGATCAGTCCCACAGAACTGGACGGGATTAAAGTCCAATTCATCTGGGTATTTCATGTTGTCCTCCTCCACCAGATCCAGTTTTAACCAAAATCGTACAGGAATTCCTTTTAAAAATCTTCCCTCACAACTCCATATTTTCGGCGAGCAAATATTTCCACGCCCCATAGTCCACATACGCTACTGCTGCCAATAGAGCTAGTACCTCGCGGACCTGACCTGGAATTGTCTCTCGGCTTCCTCGGTCAAAACGTTACTATCGGTAGTACTGGCATCGTCAATGATGTGAAGTCTCCCGTCGTTCTCGAACAAATTTCGCCCGTGCCAGCAGTTGCACATGGAGCGAAAGTTCATTTTGAACACCCACGATCCCGACTCTTTTAACAAGTACGGCACGCGATCCTCCCCTTCAAAGCTGTGCACCATAGGCCAAGAAATCCATACGCTCCATTCTTGATCTACTGATATGATTTTTACAGCTACTTACGACCAATTGGATGGTATATCGCACCCCGGATTCATCCTCGTTCGTGTCGTCATGCGTTGTCGCAACTGTGCTCGAACCTGGTCATGGTTGATAAATATATCGACAGTTAGTAGCACATAATGATCAAATTGAACACCAAAGTCTCAAAATGGAAGCATCGAGACACAAGAACCGAGGGAGTTTCGGTTTCCGATTCGAGGTTAGTCCTGACCGGAAGCTCGGCATTTTTGCTGCTTCACTATTTAATTTGCCGCCAACTCGCATGAAGGCGTTTTGTGCTATGATGCTTCTCAGTGCAGGGGTATCTACTATGCTGCTATCCGTCGTCCAAGGTGTGCCCATGTTCACTACGCGTATGCCGAACGGAGAGAACGTGCCCCACACAAGAGCTCTCGGACACGAAGACGGGACTGGGGAGAGAGATGCGCGAAACATTTTCGGCATCGCCTTTGAGGAAGCCGGCACGAAATGGACGAAGGAGCTATGCGAAGCTGATTCCGACGAAGACGGACAAACGAATGGGCAGGAACTGGGGACCCCTGCTGTATCTGGAAAGAAGGAGACGAACCGTTGTGGACGAAAGGTGTTTCTCACCCGGGAGTCGCCACACAGACATCGAATAAGGCTCTGTGGTCTAATATCGACTGCGTTGCACTTCAAACTCAAGCTACTGTCAGCAAAACCAAAGCTTCGACTCATGAACCTGAAGATGACCCCGACGACAGCTTACTTACGGTGGAGAATCTCTACCGACTCGAAGACAGTGAAACAGAGATCTCCACCGGCACGTCAACCGCATCGAGCATCAGTGCTCGTTCTGCACTGGCAACCGTTGTCGTTTCTTTTGCGGCGCTGGTCGCTTGGTAACTTCAATTCATGCACATCTATCTATCAGGCTCCAGGCCCAACATAATTTTAATAATACTGACACAATAGAACCTTGTCCGTTTGTCAGCCTTCAGGATAGCCGTTCTCTCCAACAAGATGGACCTAAGGACTAGCATCACATGAACCCTGGTACCGAATTCTGCGCCATCGCAGTGCAATTTGCAGTGGTGTGGTGAACGAGGCGAATCAAAAGGAATACCTCCAAGCTCTGGGCGCTGTTTGACACCCTCACTTCTCAAAAGTCGTCTCATCAACACAAACTTACTACAAAAATCCCCAAAGTATGCTATCCAAGCTGCCGGTTTTCATCGCGACGATGGCAGTCACTCTGTTTGTCTCCACCAATACCACCTCGAGCTTCTTGGAGATCGTGCCGAACGGCATCAATATTCCTGACCACAATTCGACCAACTCAACGTCTTCGGCCAGGATTTTGACAATGCAGGCCGAGAGTGAACCAAGGAACTCTGCAAACGAGACTCCGTCCGACAACGATGGCCAGATTAACAGCCTTGAACTCGGCGATCCGTGCTGCGAATGGACTGTCGGCGGCACACCCGCCTGGACCACTGGGATCTCGAACCCAGGCGATGCCACGTCGACTCCCGACCTGTCCCGTTTGGCTGTAATCAGCTGCGTAGCACCACCCTCCGTTTTAGATGACGCAGTCAACTGCGAAGTGTCATGAATAATTCACACTTGCTCTGCGCTTTCAATCACACATTCAGCACGCTGATTAGCCCTCAATCAAACATCCGCAACTACCGATTCCTGACCATCGTGCTCAATGTTGCCTATCCGGGGCTTTGTTAGCTTCATGCGTTGTTGCTCCTAAATTTTGTTCTGCATATTCCTAATGGTGCCGCGAACCTTCGGACATCCAGCCTATAAAACTCTGACTCGACCAAATCAACGCCCATTTGCTGCTGTGAATGGGACAAGCACCAGCGTGTAGCGATAATTTCGTCGAGAATTTCATGATTTCAAGCAGTTAAGACTGCATGGCACATTGTAACTAAGATTGAAAGGAATGGACGCAGTTTTACCGTGGTGTTGCCGCTGGATACAATGTGAGTGTGACGAGCGAAGTGGACGATTATTGCCTGCTTGTTAAAAGCAATGGTTGCATTGATATTTCAAACGCTACTTGCATGAAAGTCATTCTCGGATTTACTGAGAACTCAAGCTAGTGAAAATATCTGCCTGACGGCGGTGAAGAACTGCTTGCTGGAAAGTGAAGGTGGCTGCCAGAAAATGCTGAAATCATTACGATGTCTCTCCAACGACATGGATGGCGATATCAAAGAGCTCCTTACTATGGACCGAGTGCGAGCTCACATGCCTGAAGAAGTGGTACTGAAATTCGTAAAGAATCTTGAGCACGTCAACTTGATCGTCAGTGTGTGCGACACCATGTTGCAATAACCCATTCGATGAAGTCCATGACTCGTGGCTCACATTCTGTCTGACAGTATGACACAGGCAAAAGGAAAAAGGTTTACTTCTCGCAAAAATGTATTGGATTCAATACTTGAGCGCAGATATGAGAGCGATCGTTAGCGCCTCGGTATTGGCCAGCAATCTGTTGTATACGGTGGGGGCGTCTGGATACATAACGACAGGTATCATCCTGCGTTTTGCTGGAAAAAGGATTGGAAGCTTGATCACAACAAGAAATTGTGGCAGTTTATGCGAGCTTCCTCCAGTTTGACGAACTTCTACATACGATGCCAAACCCAGCGAGGTAACCTACGATTTGATCAAGTGAGCTCAATAAGTGGCAGTCCTAATGGTTTGACATCACTTACGCTATCGTTCCGCATGTATCCACGAGAACCGATCGTGGTCGATGGTGTACCTCGCTTCCTGGCAGAAGTTGGGCACTCATTGAAGTATTTGGAGATTGGTATCGATGGCAGCCACGAAAATGTCGTCAATACGTCAGTTCACCTCAACCCAGACGTGTTTCTAGGAAGTCGTCCAACCCTAAAAGAGTTGGTACTCTCCTCGAGGTTTGTGTTTACCCGATTTGATTTTAGCGACTATCGTTCGATCGACCAGCAGACCCCTTCACTAAATTTCAATTGAACCGATGTCAGCGCGCTGTCCAAGACATTGAGGAACGCCAACAGTCCCTAATCTAATGTTTACAGCGAGTACGCGTCTGTCTACACATAACAGTTACCCAGGAGGATTACTTTGGGCGGCGCCAGTATGCTTTCCCACGCATTGAGGCTTACTTATGCTGGCAGCGAACCGAAGTGTGGAATTTCTTGAGGTGGTTGCTTCGCTTGAATATCAACGATACCTTTCCAGGTTCAGACGGTATCAGCTCGAGCGAATCGATCGAGCTCTCAAGCTCTCGATGGTCAAGATCGCGTTTCTGAGTGTGCAATCGGCCGGTCGAATGTCAATGCAAGCGAGAAAGAAGATAAAGTGTGAGGTACCACCTCTCACATCTCTGATGTGCGGGTTTGGGCAGCATGTGATCTCGGAACGTCTTCGCGTACATCGGGGACGTAGCTAGGGTCAAAATGGGGGTACGATATCTCCCTGATCTACATGTAGTCGTTCAGTCGACAATTTAATTGTTTCAAAACGTTGAAGTTGACCTTCATTTTGTCCAATCGCTACTCGCAGACGCTTCTATTGGTCGATAAGCCAATGCTGACGTTCGCCAACATACTAAAACTCAGTACACCCAATTACTAGTTCACTATGATTGGTAAAAAAAGTTGCCCTCAATCTTACAGTCATTCATTTTTCCCCCTTTTACCTCGATCCAATTGAATTACTTCAGTGCAGTAGCAATTGATTCAAGTAACAATGGCGAAACTCGTACGGAAGATACAAAGCTGACTCACGGCTTTCTTGGGTTCACTGCAGGTTGAACCGAGCGGGACGTGGGTCTACCACAGCCACATACCGGGATACTTTCCCATCGCTTTTCCTGATTAGCTACTGGAAGGCGGTTGCAACGAAAACTGTAGGGTCACCTTGCGGCAGACCGCACTACACGACGTTGTTGGTTTAACAGCAGGAGCGCCACGTCCAGGAGCGTTTCGATTCATACATTTCTTCCGAAACGGCTGGGTGATACGTTCTACAATGACAGCAAATTCGTGGACTGGAGACCACAACGACATGCATTAATACCTGTCGTCTACGCTTTTGGTCAGAAAGACACAGACGTGCATTGGCATAGACAGGATCCCAAAACCCGAGCTCCGATGTTTGATTCGTGTCGAATGCAGGCCTTTAATGACCAGGTTTGCTGCTGCAAAGGCGGCATCTTATTCTCCTCCTGCTGTCAAACGTGGTCCGACACACGTGGGATCTCCATCATTGTCGTCATGCGATTTTGAGGCTAAAAGCGTGGGTCGAACACTTCGTCCTATTGTTCGCCACGTTGTGGTGTACCCCGTCTCCAAAAATACAGTTTGTTCTAAAACTTCATTCTAAAATTAGTGATATTCTAACATTTAGTGATATTCTAAAAACAATTGTTGACATTGCGCTTGCTGCATTCCATCTCAGATGTGCCTTATGCTGTGCAAGTGCAAGGCAAAGTGGCGCCAGGGTGTGTGTCCAGAGCCCTTCGAAGCCCAGCGTCGTCGTTTTGATGCCAAAACAATTAGAAAGGGCGACACCGGCAATCTATTTCGACCACAAAAGGGCTAGATCTGGACATCCACAGTTGCTGTGGCGATTTGCGCGGCTCGTCTATGAGAGACTCGGTGCGCTACCGCCGTCGAAAGCATGGACATTTCTGGACTTCAGTCACCACCAACACATAGGGGTAGCTCAGAAGTTGATTGAAGGTGAGCAACATGAACGCGAGGCCTAAAGGTCATTATGGTGGTGTATTTACTATTCAACGAGGTTTGCACGTCTGCTTCAGCATCGTCTAACGAGTCAACCTACGTGGTTATAGAGTCCCTGTTCCTGTTTGCACCATCCTTACCCTCCGAAAAATCGATCCGCCCTGTGCTTGAAGTGACCAACGAATACAATACCGCCTCGTCTGTTGAGTTCTGAACTCCTTAAAGGAGTCAGCGTCAAGTGACAAGCTCACCACAAGTAATGCACACATCCGCTACGCTACGGTGACACGACGGAGTGCTGTCGCCTGTCCAGTGTTCATGGCGATCCAGCGGCCCACAGGAAAAGACGACACGGAAAAAGTGTTAGAGAGTGAGAGCGCAACAAAAACAAAGCAACCGGCCAGTTGCGCGTGCTCTACGACTCGATCATTATTGAAAAACGTCCGTCGACCCCACAAGTCCAGCGTTGCACTGCACTGCAGTACCCGAAACCAGTTCCAACCGTAGTTTATAAGCCACTGTCACCCCGAGAACACGACAGCAGGCACCCCGAATTTTGATCAAGTAGTAAGTGACAAGGTATGGCAGACCCTTCTCAGCTCCAGGACGAGGTCTCCGAGACCCAGACCGACCTCGGAACCAGTTCACATTCGACGCGTACGGCGCTCCTGAAGCGTAATCGGCACCTGCAAGATACCCAGATGTCGTCTCCGGCGGGGTTCGGAGGTCTGGGCACGCGTCAATTCCTGCAGAAGCAGTTGATGACCCCTGGGTCGGCGACGTCGGCGTCGTCGTTCGAAGAGGGGCATCGTACGACGGATTTTCCGATGCTGGAACCCCGGAACGGACGATGGTTTGGCCAACTCCGGCACCCAACATAAATTCTTTGTGAGGGCAGGTACTAGTGAGTCTGCAGAGGGCAGTGAGTCTGCAGAGGGCAGTGAGACCACGCAGTATGTGGCTCGTACTGCGAGTAAACAGCCCACGAAGAGACTGTCGTCTCCGAGTCGTCAATCTCTCGCGAGACGACTCATGGGCACGTCGACAGAGACCCACGGGATGGTCGAGAATGAAGAGATCACGCGTAGTGTTGATATCGTGGAAGATGAGAGCAGCGATTTGCCTCCTGATGAAGTTCTGACGAATCTCGTGGTGAAGAGGGTGCCATCGTTAAACATCAGCGGGATGCAAACGACCGGTGCATCGGTTCCGCTTTCTCCTCGGCAATCAATTAAAGTTACCCGTCGGATCGTGGCTTCGCCACGAAAGACGATACGTCGCAGAGTCGTCCGCACGGTAGGGAAGGACGGTAAAGTGCACGAAGTGGTGCAGTATGTGAACGCTGAAGGCCAAGTGGTAGAGAACCCTGGCGCCAACTTTTTCGATGAAGGAGTGACCAGCGAAACCTCAACGACCTTGTCGGGTCAAACGCCGACTACTCGTCGTATTTCATCCCCGGCCCAGAGACTGCGGCGTGTTGTCGTTCGTAGAACTGGTGCAGACGGACAAGTCCATGAGGAAGTGCAATACATGGACGCAGACGGCAACGTCGTAAAGAGCGACGGTACCGAGGGAAGTACCATCATGTCAAACACATCAGTTTCGACACCTGGTCTTACAGCGACGACTCGTATTGTGACGCCGAGCAAGCTGACTCGACGCACTTTACGTCGGACTGGAGTCGACGGACAAGTCCACGAAGTGGTGCAATACCTTGACGCTAATGGCAACATAGTTCGAACTGAAGGCGATGACTCTAATGCCATCGAGAGTACCTCCACCAGTACTAACAGCACATCTATGACTGTTACACCAAGCAAGAGGGTCCGCCGGGTGATCGTTCGACGTACTGGTGCTGATGGTCAAGTCCATGAGGAAGTTCAGTTCATGGACGCTGATGGCAACGTCGTCCAAAGCGACGGAAGTGCTCTGGTAAAGACTGCCGGAACGGATGGCACGACATCATCCAGCTCTACTTCTGATCTCGCTACAGTGGCTCGCCGTGTCGTATTGCCAGCACAAACCTTGCGCCGGGTTATGATTCGCCGCACAGGCGTCGATGGGCAGGTTCATGAAGAAGTGCAGCATCTGGACGCTGACGGCAACGTGGTGTCGTCGGAAGGTAGTGCTCTGCCGAGCAGCGGCACTATCCAGGCGGAGAAAAACATCACCGAAGATCCTTCAGAGGCATCAAGTCGTCGGAAAGTGTCGGCGCATCGTCTTGTTCGACGCATGGTGGTTGGCAAGGACGGCAACAGAGTTGCTGTGGACCAGTATGTAGACCCGATGGCCAGGTGGTTGAGGGCGAAGAGGGAGCTCTCGTGAGAACCAGCAGCTTTGCGGGAAGTGTTAGCAGTGTCACAAGCGATAGCTCTGCTGGTGGTTCAACTCGGCGAACCATCACACGTCGAGTGGTAACCCGGGCCGTGTCGTTCGCCGTATGGTCGTTCACAAAGCTGGATCCAGTTCCGGCGCAGAATCTGAAGACGATATGCTGTACTTCGATGCCGATGGCCAGCCAGTATCGAGTGCAGGTGGTGAATTTGTGAGAAGCGTCAGAAGAAGTAGCATATCAGGAACTCCTAGCCACCGGGTAACCACACGCCGAGTGGTAACTCCACAGCGTGTGACTCGACGTACGGTCGTCAACAGTGGTTCGTCTGGCTCAAACGGGGAGGACGATCTGGAAATTGACGCTGAATTTGTCCAAAGTGAAGATAATGCTAGCAGTGACGAGTCGATTGGAGGTTCCAGTCGTGGTAGCACCACCGTGGTGTCGCGACGTGTGGTGGCTCCAAGAAGTGAGACTCGCAGGGTAGTTTATCCTGGTAAAACGAGCAACGATACCTCAAGCGAAGTGGCACTACCAGTAATTAGCACGAGTGCTTCGAAGGTCACCACGCCGAACCGTGCTGGATTAACAATTGTAACGAAACCCCAGGAAGGTTCGACTGACTACTTTGCCGAGGATGGAATTGCTTCGAGTCTGGATACGCCTTCAACCGGTGATGAGGAGGGTAAAGCCTCTATCCCAACGAACGAAGCGGTTCTAGCCGAAAGCTTCAGCTTGCCGGTACAAGATCCCTCTGACTATGAGAACACACTACCGACTGCGGCTGCGTCCGATGTGACTGCTGCCCTCGCTGGCAACCAGAAACCTGTTAACAACGATGGCGACACTGCAAGCGAACCGACTAAGTATCAACCTGATGTAGCTGGTGATGCATCCTCCGCTCCTGAGGCAACACTATCCTCGGTTGGAGATTCCGCTCCTGCTCACGAGAGCCAGGAACTTAAACCGCTCTCTACGTCGTCAACAAGCTCGGAGATCATTCAAGAGAGCTCCGAGAATCCGCAGCACCCCCGGCGCAATAGCGGTGGAGGCTTCTGGGGCTTCTTCGGTAGATCTGAGGATGAACCTGAAGAGCAAGTGCTTAAGCAGAGCAGCATGGATAAATCTGTGTCCCCGGCTGCAGCACTGTCTGGCATGTCTGCGGAGGCTCAACAACAGTTGCCTAGTGCTGAGGATTATAGCCACGAAGAAAATCAAGGTAGCTCTCCTGATACTGTGGAGACTTCGGAAGGGAATCCCAACCCCACTCCTGCTACGGTGGCACCTGTCTCCGATGCAGAAGCCGCAATTACCAGTGAGGTGACTTCGAGTCACATGCAGTCACCCAAGCGTGATGATGCCCACCCTGTATCTGCAGCAGGGATCACTACTGACACTGCGTTGGCCAGTCAGGAGCCCATTGGTAAACCAGAAGGCCAGCCGACGAACGACAGGAGAGGTGATAAACAGATTCAGGATGTTACGACATCTCCTGAGCAACCGGTTGAGGATAATTCCGCCCCTGCAGATGCTGTTACAACAACGTCACCAACGACGGAGGAGGTCGTAGAAGAGTCTCGCGGTGGTTTCTGGGGATTCTTTGGCAAAACAGAGCCGGAGGAAGCGCCTGCTACGACCTCAACTGCGAGTGAAATCCATATTCAGGACACACACAAGCCCTCGGCTACCGGTCCTGCCCCTGAAGAAGGAACTGACGTGGCAGTGACAACTGCGGATGTTTCCTCTCTAAGCAGCGCCACTCAGACAAATCACACAGTCGACGAAGCACAACAAGAGGTTCCAGTTTCAAACAGCTACGAAATGAAGAGCCCGGAGGGAATGATGTCATATGTGATCACCGACCCGGACGAAGGCAAGGAGCCGCTCCCTGCCGTTGAAGATATGCGGGCCTCAATCGACGATGTTCCAGTGCCCGAACAGATGGCCAAGGCTACTACAAGTCCGGACGATAGCGATGAAGCTCCTGTTGGTGTTGCAGCTATCGTTGGGGTACCTGCTGCACTAATAGTGGGGAATGCCTTGCCAAACCGCGAGGCCAATCTGAAGCACCCAGAACCCCACCGAGACGCCCCAGCAAGTCCTGCAGCACCAACGAGTGCAACCTCGCCTGCCAAGGATCTTGTGGTTGACACGTCCGCTGCACTAATGATTACTGAAAATTCAGAAGAAGAGGAAGCTGCCTCGAGCGGGTCACAGCGTAAAGCAGGGCGAAGTATTTGGACATTCTGGGGTGGACGCGACCAGGACAAGACTCGATCTCCGCTCAGTGGGGACAAGGAGCCTAAGCAAGATGAATCCCACCAAATAGCCCCCAATGTCCAGCGTAGTGGAAGCACACCTACTCCATCTGTTGATGAGGCTGTTACGGCTCAAACTGAATTTGGCGCTGCGACTGAGGTCACTCAAACGACGATTGTCGTTGAGGAGGAGGAGGATCCGCACTGGTTTCATCACCTCCGGCAGATGAAAACCGTGATAGCGTAGTGATCCCGGTTGTGGCGACTGCTACTGTTGCTGACGTTGAAGAAGTTGCGAATTCCAGGAACCGAGTGAGCGTGAAAATACTGATCGCAACGAGAACAAAAAGGAGAATTCTCCAAAAGGGTTCTGGGGTTTATTTGGGAAGAAGGGCAAGTCTGAGGAGAAGGAACTTCCCTACGAGGCTGCTGCTGCTTCTACGGCTGCCGCTGCCGCAGGGTCTGCAGGAAAACCCGACATCATCAGCTACGGTCATGAAGGAGAGGAAAGTAAAATCCCTGCCGGACAAGCCCACACTGAACCGACGGTTGCTGATGGACATGATACTGTTCAATTTGAAAGTGTACGGAGAAGCATTCCGTCGGAAGGCACCCCCAAGCACGCCGCTGCACCTACAGCTGTACCAGGAAAACCAATTCGCGATAGCGATCGGCGCACGACGTTACTGATTGACGGGACTGAGCCCGACATGGAGTTGGACGAGCACTACGTTCAGATTTCCAGTCCTAAGCACGGTGCCCATGCCCCCATGACGAAGGTCTTTGGGCAGTACGACCGTGCTCTATTGCGTGGAACAAACTGCAACTCAACCGACAGAATTGGAAGAACGCTCCTGAGGGAGCGATTTCGTCAGGTAACAATGAGGCTGTGCTTAACGATGTGAGCGGATCCGTGAAGGCTGGTGAGTTCTTGGTGATCACCGGGCCCTCTAAGGACGAGAGCCTTGCACTGCTTTCGTGTCTGGCAGGCTACGAGGACGCTATGGGAGGCAACGTGACTGTTAATGGCCGCAAGTGGAATGAGAAGATGGACCGCTACATCGCGTACGTCATGCGCGAGAATCTCTTCTACGAGACGCTTACTGTGCACGAGCACCTGCTCATCCAGGCGCAACTCCGTATGCGACGTACGCACACTGACGAAATGTGCCTGCAGCGTGTGGAGACGGTGATTGAAGACATGGGTCTGACCCATTGCCGAGATGAATTAATTGGTGGCGGTATCTCTCTTCGTGGAATCTCACGTGGCGAGAGGAAATTGCTGGCCCTCGCGACTGCGTTACTGACGAACCCGTCTATCTTGTTGGTTGAAGAACCCACTGACAGTTTGGACACGTTCAGTGCAGAGAAAATCGTGGCGAAGTTGCGTTGGCTGGCGTTCGAGAAGGGCCTGACGGTGGCGGTGACACTACACCATCCTTCATCGCACTTCTACGGGCTCTTTGATGTGCTTTACCTGGTCGCCGATGGCTCATGCGTGTATGACGGCAAGGCGTCAGACTGTGTAGCGTATTTTTCGACGATCGGGTACCAGTGTCCGGAGTACATGAGTCCGATGGACTACTTCTTGTTGCAGATGGTGGTTGGAGACCACGGGTCCGACGATGAAGGTGTGGCTCGAGTTGAAATGCTGAAGCGTCAATGGTCCGACCGCAATGCTGCGGTCTATGCTGAAAATGAGGCACGCGCCACAGCAGCGACTGAAAATGCCGTTGTCGATGCTTATGACCAAAAGTACCACTACTACCACATGAGTTGCTGCGGTCAGTTGTGGTTACTGTGGGCTCGTCACGTCCGTCGTCTTTCTCGTTACGGCTTTGTATTTTGGTGGTACATGTTGGCCGCGCTGCTCATTGGCGTGGTGTTTGGACTTGTCTACTTGCAACTTGATCTGAATGACCAAAGGGAATCCAGAATTTCGCCGGCTCCTTCTTCTACATCGTCGTGGTGCAGATGCTGCTTAGTGCCTACCGCACGTTCGTATTCATGCCGAGGGAAACAGCAATCGCTCTTCGAGAGCGACATGAATACCGTGGTGGGTGGTACCACCTGCTGTGCTGGTACTTCACAAAGATCATTGCAGAGCTACCAGCGCTGATCATTCTCTCGATTGTGCTATTCGTGCCAGTATTTTTGCTTGTTGGAATCGGACATGGCTTTAAAACCTACGTCTACATGCAGATTGTGATCGTGCTGGCCGGATGGGCTGTCATTGGCCTTGGCTTCCTGGCGCTTGGTGTTCTGCGCAAGGTCACGCTTGCCGTCATCGTGTACAGCGTGCTGCTCGTGCTGTTTGTGATCTTCGGCGGTCTCCTCATCAATGTTACGGATATCCCCAACTGGCTCGTGTGGCTGCACTACATTTCCCCGGTGAAGTACGGCTATGAGGCTCTCATGAAGATCTTCTGGAAGCGCATTGACACTATCATTTGCGACTGGACTGACCCGAACTGCGTCGCGTTTACGGGTGACGGAGTCCTCAAGTACTACAGCATGGAGAATCGGTCTGCCTTGGGCGACTCGCTTATTCTGCTGGCAATTTGTTTGGGTCTGTTCTTCGTGGCGTTCTGGTTCCTTCTCTTCCTGGCGAAGAAGCGAGTGAGTGGACTGGAGTGGCGCTACGATTGGACTTTCAAGGGACCACTTGGTGGCCGGAAGCAACGCATTGGAAATGCTATGCTAGCTCAAAAGGAAGGTGCCGTCGGAAGCAGCGTTGGGAAAATCATCGGGAGAAAGAGCCACCACAGTTCATCTGCGCCAGCAGAATGCAGCGCCGTTGCTGACAGTGACGCCTCTCTTAACCACTACATTTGCGTGGAGACTCCACGTGTGGGGAGCCAAGGAATTTGCGATGCAGCCAGTATTACTCTGGGATGGAGTAGTTTGTGGTTAAAGGTATCTGTTGGCAAGAACGCTGAGGTTGACGGCGAGAAGCAGCACCAGCAGTATTTGATCAATGATGCCAGCGGATCGGCCAAGTGCGGAGAGCTGGTACTCATTACGGGTCCGTCCAGCGAGAGTAATATGGCGCTTTTGGAGAGCCTTGGAGGTTTGCAGAAGCGCGTCATAGGTAAGATCACCATGAACGGTGTTCTTGCTTCAGCACAAAAGATCGCCGATCGATCGGTATTCATTCCTCGTGATGACCTCTTCTACGAAACGCTAACGGTGGAGGAGCACCTGAAGTTCCAGGCACAGTTGTGCATCAGCAAATCTGGAGAGGGCTGTGGCTTGTGCTGTGGTTCTAATGATGGTGAATTGGAGATGGAGCGTGTGGAGATGGCCCTCGAAGAAATGGAGTTGGCATCCAAACGCCACATGCTGATTCGATACCTGTCTCCAGCTGATGTGAAACTACTTGCGGTGGCGACGTCGTTGCTGTCGAACCCATCGATCTTGCTGATTGAAGAGCCTACCCATGCCCTGGACTTCTACTCGTCACATCGTGTCATCTTAAAGCTACGTCAGCGCGGGAAGGACGCACCGTTGTGGTCACAATGGCACACCCGTCTTCTCACGAGTACGCTCTATTCGATGTGCTTTACCTACTAGCAGATGGAGCAGGTGTGTACCACGGCAAGGTGCGGGAGGCAGTGCCTTACTTTGCCTCGCTGGGCTACCAGTGCCCTCAGTACATGAGCCCTGTGGACTATTTTGTCCGTCAAGTGACGCCGAAGAACGACCAGGAGAATGGTCAAGTAACGCTTTTCAAGGAAGCGTGGTCCACTCGCTACTCGGGGATGCTGTGCCTCGATGATGACGATAGAAGCGAGGAGGCACTCGCTGGTGTTGCTGGTCAACAACAGCGTATCAACTGCTGTAGTCAGTTGTCATTGCTGTTCCGACGCCACGTTCTGCGCTTGACGCGATACCATGTCGTGTTTGGATGGCATGCGCTCTGGATGATCATTCTTGGTGTGATCTTTGGACTTATTTTCTTGCAACTCGACCTGGACGACCAGCAGGACATCCAGAACTGGGCTGGCGCGTTCTTCTTCATCATTGTGTTGCAAATGCTGGTGATCGCGTACCGAGCGTTCGTGTTCCTGCCTCACGAGATGGCAATCGCCGAGCGTGAGCACAGCGGGGAAATACTACTTAGTGTGCTGGTTCCTGACTAAGGTGTTTGCAGAACTGCCGGCTCTGCTTATTCTTTCGATCTTGCTGTTTGTACCGGTGTACCTGCTCATTGGCATTGGCCACGGGTTCAAGGTGTACTTCTACATGCAGCTGGTGATGTGGCTTGCGGGCTGGAGTGCGGCTGGGCTAGCAACGGTGCTGATGGGGCTCTTCCGCCATTTGCGTGTGGCGGTGATCGTTTACGCGCTGCTCGTTATCCTCTTCGTGGTCTTCGGGGCTTGCTGGTGAACGTCGACGACGTACCAGACTACCTCATCTGGCTGCACTACATCTCGCCGGTCAAGTATGCCTACGAGACGCTCATGAAGCTGTTCTGGGGTCGCATTGGCCTACTTGCGTGTGGTGAAAGTGACGGCAGTGGTAGTGGCAGCACGACTTTCGCTACTGTGGGCGACGATTCTTCGTTCAGTATGTCGGGATCTGGCTCCGCAGATGACGGCTGCATTGCTCATTCGGGTCACGAAGTTCTTAAGCACTACAGCATGGATTCGTCTCCCGCACCGCGCGTAGTGACACAATCATCCTGCTGGAAATCGCGGTGCTCTACTTCTTTATCGGCTATGCATTCCTGTCTCTGCGTTGGCGCCGGTACAAAACGCGTCAAACGCAGCACCCAAGCAAATCTAGTATCAACTGAGATTATGAATGATATGTACGAATAGGTAAATGCGTGTTATATATTCAATAAGTACAACGCGTTGTTCAATCCAATTGATATTGCCATTCAGTAATCCCTCTTTCGTGTGTTCACGTTGTTTGAAATGAGGACCCCCACACGCTTTTAATGTGTCACTGCCAGATTCATGTTCACATTGTCCAATCTTGGTCGTACTAAGGACGCTAGGTATTGATATTTATTGATAATAACACTGCATGTGCATGCATACAACATGTGCGTTAACAAGTACAGCTTGATTTGTCTGCTGTACATGTGCAAGGAGCAGCGACTTGAGCTCTTAAAGTGGTTGAGTTAAAGAACGCGAGCACTCATCGACTGATGTTGCTACCTATTAGTACAATCTGCTGGACTCGACATTTCATTACAAAGAATTCTGAATTATCTGCTAGTCATAGGCTACAAGGGTGCTAAGGCGTACAACCGATGCCATGCTCGCCATGTTGACCATTCTTGAATTTCCTCGCCAGCGAGGAAGTCGCTCATACCAAGTCGATTTAACACTAAGGTATCTCAACCAATGCCGTGTTTGTTTACTATGGCTCACACGTCGTGCATCTGCCTCGTATCTGCCGTCGTGATGCTCGTGGCACTGCAGATGTCAGCCACGTCGCTCGATTATGACCCCGTTACCACATTGGACATGAACGACAAGATCAGCAAAAGATTCCCTGGTTACGGGGATAACGACATTTACACCGGGGTCATTGATCTGTAACTGCTGTTAAGGGCCGAAAGCCTAATTAACGCCTTCAGATACGCTTGGCTAGGTTTATAGCTTCGATCAAGGTTGACAATCCGGCCAAGAAGAGTTTGGTCAATAGATTCACGCAGTTCTCAAAATCACTCTCATCCACACCCAGCAAGAGTAAGCAGCGCACGGGGACTCCAGCTCCTCACAGCTCTAGTCCAAAATACTTGGCCAAGAGAAATTTCCAACCAGCAAGGCCCATACTTCACTACTGCCAGCAACACCAAAGCCCCTAGAAGCTGTGACAATTGACTCTGAATTTTTCTCCGCCGGTATGGCAGTCATCTCTGGTCCCAACCATCTCTTGAAGTGATAAGAGTTCCACAACAAGTCGGCGTTTGGGATCGTCTCAGACTTCATGGACTCTCCATTTGAATATAGTAAACCCGTTCATTAAAAACTGCACTCCACGACGCCAAGAAACTCCAACACAACACCATCGATGCAGACGAAGGCGTCGACGAAATCTCCTTCTTGTGCGCTGCACCTTCAGAAGTAAAACCTGTGAACTCCACGAATCGATGCTGTAGATCATCCACCGCGATACATTTTGCGGCAGTCGAGTTGACAGCCGAAGAACACGCAACTAAGTCACCACAGTTCTACTTCTGAGCGGAAAATCGAGATGGTTGTTCCTGTGTAACCGTGCATAAACAGCGATGCATATGTAGTCACTCTTGAAGCATGCAAATACCCTTGTTATGGCTACTTGGCTGTGTCAGTACCGGTAGACGACCAGGACAGCACTTCGAGGCAGCTTGAAGTCGATGGCGCTCCTCTTCACCATGTCAACAACTAAAGTTCTGGACCATCTCAATCGAATATAAGTATATTTCGTGGGCATCATCGTTGCTCGTGTTTGCGTTGTAGTAGCAGCCAATGTTTCTTCCGAACGCGTGCATCACACAGCTAAACAGCCGTCTCATCCCTCGTAGACCACCAGTAGTCGGGGCCTTCCAGTGAGCGGAAGTATACGTGACGACAGACGGGAGGTGCCGCAAATGAAAAAATGTTGGAGATCATGTGCGGGTCCAGATCACACAATACAAGTCCAAAACACGACGCCTCACGCTTTCTCTTTCTACTCGGTTCCGTCAAATTTCGCCCAACTCGAAGCACACTTAAGAACGCTATTTTGCTCTCCATCGACAGTTTAATACCCCCGTTGATAGGCTCGAGGTGGTGCTTTCTGAACTTGCCGAGGTAGCTGCTGAACTCGGTTGGTGCGACCACGTCCAGATATTCTAGAGTTTTGTTCTTCTCGAGCATTTCCAATAACGTCTTCAAATCCGCTTCAATACGAGGCAAATGATCAGCTCGAATGACGTCTTCTGGATCTTCCAACACGAATGGCGTACTGATACGCAATCGACGCAGACATTTCGCGAGCGGGTTATCTGCATCACACAATAATTCCGATAGGGAAGCAACATCGCTCCAGTCAGGTGGACTCAATGCAGAAACTGCCTGGCCGTTTGTATGATATTCGCTGAAGTTAAAGCGAGCAGCGACCATGTCTCCGCGGATCACCAACTCCTCTAGGTTAGGACAACTTTCGAGGAACAAGTCCGAGACTAACTCTACGCCCAAGTCGTGATGGAGCGTCAAGTATTTTAACGAATGTCCAACCAACGCCAGGAAGCGCGGCAGACTATCCGCCTGATAAGTGTTCAGCATATCAAACGCTATCGTTAGTGAGGTCACGCCACTCAGATCAGCTCTCCTTGCCCTTGATTGATCAAATATTAGGTCACCACGCAAGACTTGGCATCGTCCGTAACCAGGGACAAGCACGTTCACCCATTTGCTTGTTCCATCGTCGCTAAAAGTGCGAACAGAGCGTGTGGGCGACGGAAAGCTCAGGGTGCTGGACGCTAAAATCGGTTGGCCTTCATCATCAAATTGCCATCGGATCGAACCTCCACTTTTTAAAACTGCATCTCTCTCGTCGATCTGTCCACGAGGACTATCAAATAGATATTCTTCAGGGTGGTCGGATTGTAGCACAGCTTCAAATCCCTCGATATCCGCCGTAGTCATACTCGCGATCCTCAGCAGTGCAAGTGATTCAAGAGCTGAGTTTTCACGTGCTCGTTTAGAAAAAATCGCGTAGGCCAGCCACTGCCAGTACTGCTCATCATAGTTATCACCTGAAAACGAAACCATCTGTAAGCCTATCACAAGCTTTTTGCTTGTTTGGTTGACCACCATCGCGGAACACATCATTTCAAAGTCCAATTTTCGCAGGGAGTTATGACAGACTAACCCAATCGTACCCAGCTGGAGGGGTCGTAATTCTGGACTGGATTCTGACTGGGTTCCGAGTGTCCGCAATGGTAAGTTGTATGTGCCAGTGCAGGTGAGCGGCGTGTACTGTCGAATAGGCTCCCCATTAGCTGTCCAAACGATTTCCTCGATACAGGATCTTCCGCCTCGCTTTCAGTGTCTGGGTGTAACCACATTGATAAAGCGGAGAACCAAACGTTGCTGAGCACTAAGTTCCTGATCGTCTTCATGATTTCACGCTCCATCACGTACGCATTGAGCTGTACAGCGATGGGCTCTATCACGAAAGTGCATCGTAATGACCCGGCATCACATCTTGCTCCAGCGAACTCTGCTTGTATTCGTCCCATTGCTCACAGATCACGCTCTCCGCTGTCTGGATATCAGTAAGTATTTCCGTAAAATTCTCGACAGACTTCTCCCTTGCCAAGATCCTTTGAGCTGTTGCGTAGTCCATACCATTTTCCATTATATCACCTATTGACTTGACAGTTGGTACGTGGCGCACCCGCACAGGAATCTCAATATCTACTCCTGGATTATCAGGTTTTAATTTTACATCCAGAGCTGCGATCTTCGATAGCGCGATTAAATACTCACAACTGGGATGCCCGCGCTGGTGAATGCCACAGAATTGGACGAGATCGAAGTCGAGCTTATCCTGGTATTTCTTGTTGTTCTTCCCTTTGAGATCAACTATAAGCCAAAATCGAGCAGGAGTTTTACTTTCGAAATGTTCGGCGCCTTCTTTCCCAAAATCCACACGACAGTATTTTCGCAGCAGATACTTCCACGCCGCATGGTCCACATGTGCCACTGCTGCCAGGAGTGCCAACCCTTCACGCACTTTCTGGAGTTGAACAGTAAACTCTTCTTCATCTGACTTGGGAATCTTTCCTAATTCGTCCGTTTTATCCCAAAGGTTTGCTCTCGTTGGTAGTATCACTTCCAGGCGGGGGCCTTCGCATCCCAGTCCTCAATGTTATTCCCTGGGCGCCTATACTGATTCTACCAGTTAACGACGCGAGCCATGGAGCTAGGAAGCCCCAACGTTGTTTCATCAAAGAATGCGAAGCCTCCATCGCTCTTAAATTTCCAGCAAATGCTCCTCCGTTTGGCGGAGTTGTGGGAACTAAAAAACGGGTTAAGCGACCATTTTTAGGAGTTTTCTCGAACCAACACACTCACTTCGTAAGCACGCCGCCTCAACTCGTAGGCCTATAACGCTAGTCAAGTCGAGCTATTCTACCAGGTCTCCTCGACGAAGGATACGCCGATAGGTACATGTAGTAGGTGACTGTACGAGCCGTCATTATCAAATTTGCGCCAGCGAAGTCACACTACGGTGTTAAAATGCCACTCGATGCAGCAGCACTTTGTACACCTCATGGGAGACGACGGAAGTGCAACTTGGGACCAAGGTTTGTAGTGGTTGGTCGCAGCAGATGGAAGAACAAGGAACAGAATGCATGTGTAGGAATACGAGAGCGACAGCGGTCTCAGTGTCAGAAACTCCAAAAGACAGCAAGAGGAGCAGTCTTGTCAGGAAGAGCTAGGAGTAATCGATAGTAATCTAAATAGTTCAACTCCGGACGTGGTTGTGGATTGCCAAGGCGATAGTCTGTGGTGTCAACGTAATATGCAACACGACATGAAGTCGTCAACTCGGTCCAAGGCTAAACAACCTTCACCACGAAAGCGAAAACGGCGGGTTCCAATAGACGAGATCGTCCCTGAGTCAGACTATGAGGACAAGCCTAAGAAGAAATGCAAGCCAAAAGGAAAAGAGTGGTCAAGGGAGGATCTCGTCCATTCGAGCGTCTGGTTCAACCAGAGTATCGCTGACGACCTGTAGATGCCGGAGCCAACGGAGCTGGAAGCCGTCATCAAGCCCTGCAACCCCCAAGCACCCCACATTCGTGAGCGGGTCCCTGACAACCAGCGGATGCTGGAGCCACTGCTGACCTCGTGCTTTGAAGTGTCTAATTTCATTGACCAACCACGAAGGCAACAGTGGAGGACGCCGTCCATACCAAGGTTATCGATCAGATGAAATCGCTCTTAAATCGCATGGACAATGCCTCCAAGGCAAAACATCAAGATCGGAAGAGGACCAAGAAGAAGCGAGGACGAACCAGCTCGAAGACAGAGGAAGGGCGGTTGCGCTACCGGCTACGCCGACGGATTTGGTTTACTTCGAGGAAGGCCACACGGGCCACGACCGACTTGCACCAGAAACTCTCTTCCTGGCTCTCTGCGAACTACTACAACGTTCTCCTCCCGTCATTCCAGACGGCAGAGATGGTACGCAAGCACTTTGAAGAGGTGACATCAGACGCCACCCCGAGACAGAGTCGGACGAGATGAGAGCTGCTGTCTTGAAGCGGGAGATCCGGAACCCCACAGCGCACGCTATGATGGCGCAGGCCCATTACAGATTCAAGTTGCTCCTGAAATACAAAATGGTTCGTTCCGGCGGTGGGATGATCGACTGTGAGGAGGAGTACACCTCCAAGACATGCTCGCGATGTGGTGCGATCAATCACAAGCTCGGGTGGGAAGCACGTGTTTCAGTGTTTCAGTGTCCATCATGCAACGTGGTGCTGGACAGAGATGTCAACGCAGCAAAACAAATATTTTCCACAAGAACATGTGCATGGTCGGGTAGCGAGACATGTACCTATCGGCGTATCCTTCGTCGAGGAGACCTGGTAGAATAGCTCGACTTGACTAGCGTTATAGGCCTACGAGTTGACGAGGCGGCGTGCTTACGAAGTGAGTGTGTTGGTTCGAGAAAACTCCTAAGGAAATAAATGTCTTGCCCAATTGAACTCATTTCTCAATTTGCAATTAAGCGCGCAGCGTCATCCAATACTTAATTAATGTGCGATAGAAAATAATGAAGAAACCTTTTGACCTAAGTTTTTGAAAGCACGCGAGGCGGTAGCCTTGTTGGTGGCTGTAGGTAAACTATATGTGCCATGGGTACTGCGGAGAAGGATCTTGAGGAATACATTCATGTACTACCTGAATATATTTCTATTGAGTGTGGACCTGATGAAGCATCGATACTGCTATTGTGTGCCTTTGTGGTGTCGGGAACACGTGGAGGCATTGGCAAGGATCGCAATTATCGGATTGCGAGATAGGTCAGTTGCATTGTTCTTATAACGCTTCGCGCGCTCTCCTCATTCTGGTGATACCCAGGCAGAACGCTTAGAAACGCAGTCTTGCCTATTGTTAGGAATGATGCCAGCGCTCGGTCGATCAGCAAGTGATGGTATTTTCTGAAGGCAGCACATTTGAGATAACTTAGAGATACAACTATCTCGAAAATTGTCAATGTTCGATTCAGCTCGAGTAGGGACAAAATATCCCATGGTTAAGTACAACAAATTGGAGCTAACTTGTGGAGCACATCTAGTAACATAAAGACTGTACACAAATGGAATTGATTGCGACTCACACACTCGCTAATCAGTTGTCAGGAGCACGAGCTTTCGCAAGTGTATCCATCTGATGCTAGCGCTCGGAGTAGTTGATGACTTACATGGTAGCCATTGGAGCCTAATGCAGCGGGCTGGGGATATTGCAATCCGAAAATATTGTAAAGATGTACGTCTTCGAGTTTTAACGATTTCAATCAAGGCTCGGATGATCTTTTAGCTACCGCATGGAAATTTCAAATGCTCCCACCGGGCTTGTCAGTCGTCAGTCTGTTGTCCTGATGTGCGATCCTTGCCAATGCCTCCACGTGTTCCCGACACCACAAAGGCACACAATAGCAGTGTCGATGCTTCATCAGGTCCACACTCAACAGAAATATACTCAGGTAGTACAGGAATGTATTTCTCAAGGCCCTTCAACACCATTGGAGTACTTATTAGCTATGCTCTACAAGACTGAGAAAACATCTTGCTGGTTACTTATTTCGACAGCTCATCTTTGTCTCTGAAATCGACATAATCTGTCGAATTACGGAAACTTGCGTCCCTGCTTTTGCTAGACAAGCAAGTGCAGAAGAAATATGCACACATAATGACACTTCGCTATCATTACATGAGTTTAGCTAAACGAGAAGAAGCAACTAAATCCAGCCTCGGCGTTCGAGAATAATAAAATAACAGCAAAGTTAGCCTCTTGAAAAGCTTTGTACCAGCTTCAGATCGAGTTTACGAACAAAGTTTCGGTATCTACATGCACTTGTAGAATTTGTTCTCAGGTTAAGTTGATAACTGGCCCCAGTCCAACTTCTTCTATGTATTTTTTTGTAAATGGTCCTCACAGAGCTAAAGACTTTGGGTTGCGTTGCAAAAGGCCCCGAATTGGTTTTGCCAGTTAATAATGGTTACCGTCACTTTTGGTAGTACGTTATCGTCTGAATCGACAATCCAGCACTCGAAAACCCGACGATTCTAGGGTATCGTTGCCCGACTCTGTCGTAGTCAAACAGACACCTTTAGATGCAAAGTACATCGACAGATCGAGCGTTAAGGTTCTTTACTCGACAGTACAGGATGAAGACCTGGTTGACGGTGATATGGTGCTAACGAAAGAGGCTGGCAAGTTGCAGGACCTCATCACTTGGGACCAACTCCACTACCGATTTGTTTACGCCTACGAAGGCACATTAAGTACGGCATCTATGCGAGACACTGGTTTCATGAATACGCTATAAGGTGCCTGTCTGTTTGCATGGTAGTTTGTAGTGGAAATGAGTATGTCTCCACTGATTCGTTGGCAAACCTGGATGGAATTCTTACAAATGCAAAAAAATGTTAGATATACAGTGTGTGCAGTAAACTGAATGTAAATGGTGAAATGGTAGCATTCTCTAGAAATTGTGATTGCACGCATGCTACATGAAACTCTGTAGTCCGCAAGTTCGGTCTATTGTCATTTACTGGTCGCCATATCAATAACCGAAGTGAGCTCATCATACTGACTGTAAAAACGAAGTGTACGGCGTTTCTGTTCTTTAGAATTGAAATAGAAGTGTTTCTAATCTTCTCTGCGATGAATTCCATTTGTTTACCAAGATTTTTGTATGTTACTGAAAACAAACGATTTTCTACTCAAGTATTGAAGTGGTCCAGAATCAATTGTCTTTTATTTGACACGAGTCATGAGCCAATCAAAACCCAGTGATTTGACATCTAGTAAAATCCTTAAAGGTATCCATTATCCAATTTGCCAAATATGACGACACTTTTCCGTCTTCTTCCTGTAGTTCTATGGCTGAACCTCGCTGTTCCAGCCACGACATGCTCAGATTTCCTGCTATCCAGTTCTTCCCCGTCCTCTAGCGTCATTAGCGGCCGTTCCATGGATTTCGAAGCCGATCTGGACTCTGTTCTCGAAGTCATTCCTAGAGGTACAAACTTTCAGGAACTCCCAGTTTCTGGGTGCTCTAATTGCCCAGATTTTGAATGGCAAAATAAATTCGGCTTCATAGCTGCTAATGTCTATGGCATTAATGTGGCAACTGACGGACTCAACGAAGCCGGATTATCCGCAGCCTGGCTCTATCTGCTGGCGACCAAGTATCCGTCACCTGAAAACTACCGCGAACTCTTTAATGAGACCAAACCCATTGTGACATCATTGTGCTCATTTATTTTGGGCAACTTTGATACGGTGGACGAGGTCAAACGTGGACTTAAAGAGATCCAAGTGGCTGGAATTGATGGTCAAGTGGTCCAACAAATTCTACATGTAGCCGTTCCAGATGTCGGAAGTCAAGTTAAAACATTGCCACTTCATATCAGTGTCCATGACGCCAATGGGAATAATTTGGTGATTGAAATTATCGATGGGGAAATAATGTTCCATGACAACCCGAACGGGGTGTTGACCAACGATCCGCCATTTGAGGAGCAGTTGGGATTATTGGCGAAACATCAGAGTGAAGCTACTGGGAATATTAACAGTGGAGATTTATTACCTGGTGGATATGGATCCACGGAGAGATTTATTCGACTATCGGTGTTGAATGACAAGGTCAAGGAAGGATACAGCGCTCCTACGGTGCATGCATCGTATGCTGAGGCGACGGAGGAACAGCGTGAGGTGTCGAATGCACTGCATTTGTTGAACACAGTGGTGCGCCCACCCATGGGAGAAGCTACGCAATGGTCCATTGTGCGGGACCACAAGAGACGCATGCTATACATTCGCTCGACAGCGAACCAGCTACTGCGTCGCGTGAGTTTGGACATGGTGGACTGGGCGAATCCGCACGCGCGCCGTCTCATCCCAGTATCATATGGCATTTGGCTGATGGACTCTACTATCCCTCTCCTGGATGATCACAATACCATGCGCACAAAAGACCTGCCATCACGCTCTGAAATTGAGGCTGTTATTTCGAAGGCTGGTGATCCCTCCGTTGCTTTCCCCAGAGCCAACACAAACATTCAAGGCGAGCTTCCTATCGTTTCCACTATGGAAATGGAGCAAGCGTCGCAGATTGATAACCTTTCTCCAACGTGGGTGTTTGTTGTTGGATCAGTGGCCGGAGGTATGCTCACGGCGCTGTTTTCGGTAGGTTGGAAGATGATTATTACCGAATGTGTTCGACGTCAACATGGGTATCAATCAATTGCCGATATCTAGGGCCGGCAAAGTCAGGGTCGCGGAGAGCTTAAGTGGAGCCAGGTATCGTTTCATATATTGGAGTTTGTATTTCATTATATCATTGTTTTGTGTTGCTCATTTCAAGTGTTGCGAGTTCTCCGGCAAGTTGTGCCACACTTTTCTCCGTTTGAACTGTCGACGGGTACAAAATTGCTGCGTATCATTAGCGTTGTTAGTCCGCGACATACGGTGAATGAAGCCAACATTCCCAGTGTCGAAGCACCTGAATCCAGAAAGAGATGCCGCAATGAACGACTTTAGTATCGAGTTCTTCTTGGAATATGACGATCGTGCAAATAGTTCACCAAACGACAATGGTTGGCTTATATGGATTATGCTATACGCATTGCTGGATGCAATTACTACCTCACTGTTGTCTTTGCTCGTCCTCTGGGCTTAGAACTCGAACACCTCGCTGTGAACGTCGAAGTGGATCTTCATCTCCCAAGAGAGCGACAGACTCTTGCTGATCACGTCGCGCACCATGGATGTTGGTCCACACACCAGTACAGCCACACGCTTCTTGCCACTCTGTTTGGCCTGTTCGCCGATTGATCGCAGGGTAGCCGTAATATCCGGGCGCGCTCCGTATCGGAGACTGCCACCCAGCCGGCGGTCCATCTCGGCAGACTCTACATCGCGCTCCGAGCGAGTGAGATAGATCTCGCTGGAGAATATGCCACCTTGGTTATTGAGAATTCCGTGTGGGAAGTACGGTTCACCCTTGTAATGTCCTACAGTTTCAGCTTCATCGACAATAAGACTCTTAACCATCGCATGGTCACGGACCGACCACACAAAGTGCACGCGCTCCGCACGGGGTGGTCTTCGTGGTGCACTTCGCGGTGCAACCAGTTCACGATCGAACGCATTGGTGTGATACCGATACCACCGGAGAACAGTACGAAGTGCGAGTACGTGCTCGGATTTTTCACGTCAATGGACACGCTGCCGTACGGACCATCCACGAGTACATCAAACGGAGCAGCAGTGTCCTGACCAGAGGCAGTGGCAATCTGCAGTTTCCTCGTCCAGTCACCCAGCGCCTTGATGTGGAACGTGACCATGGGCTCGTGCGGCGCTGACGCAATGGTGAACGGATGCCACTGCAGACGCGAGATTAAGGGCACGCACAGGAATACATACTGACCAGCCTCAAACTCAAAGACCTCACCAGTGTCTTTACGAACACGTGGAAATTGGATCTGGACGATATCGCCGGCCAGCTCCGACACAGAAAGCTGGTCACGCGCGATGACACCCATGCTCGCGCTGGCGGTGACGTTAGTAGGCGACTCAGTAGTGCCATTTGAGGCAGCCTTCTTTCCGTTGAAAACACCACCGCGTGAGTATACACGAGGGCGGTATGCATGACGGAAAAGCATGTCGATCCCCCAGGGCACAACGCCGATCAGAGCAGTAGAAGCTCCGTGCATCACGGCGAACACCATCACCACGATGAACAGGATCCAGTGTGTGCGCAGGAAGAACTCGAAGAACCGGCGACGCACAAAGCCAAGTGAGAGTACGAACATAAGAACCATGGCGCCGAATGCCACCGTGCCACTGAACACCATGTCTCCTTCGCCGGAGATCTCCCCTTGTCGTACGCGAGGATGTACGCGAGTCCGTGCAGGCCCGAGAGAATGATGGTAACAAGTGCTGCGACCTTGTGGTAGAACAGCGCACGTTCGTACGAGATGCCGGTGAGAGCTAAAAGAACCGAGTTATTCCGGACCGCCAGCACGAATACGACCAGCAGACCGTACGTGGGAGGGCCGCCTGTGCCCTCCACTTCGCGGTCGTTGACAGCCTGTAGCGCCGTAGTGATGATGAAAACGATCGAAATCGGGAGCGTGGTGAACAGATCGCCGAGCTTCACATCGAGCATTGACGTGAGGATTGGCAGCGGAACTGAGAACAGGTTTCTTGCTAGCATCCAGCGTAGCACCATCCAGGAGCGCGCGAGCTTGCGAAGAGGGGACGGAAGGCACGAGCTCTTCCCTTCAGGCGATGTTGATTGCAAGTCATTGGTGTAATCCGTCGAGCGGGCTGACGCCGACTCCAACTGCATATAATCTTCCGAGTATTGTTTGCCATTGGCAGTCAAAATGGGCAAGCTGGGGTGGGTGGTCAAGTGGCGGGTCGACGAGGGCTTGCCACCATCCATGACTGGGGTATAGTCGGCCTTGGGCGTTTTAGGCGAATCGGGAGTGGTCATTGTGGACACCTGCTTTAGAGGTCAAGTGCCCTAGACGATGTTTTTTGAAAATGAGAACTCCGAACTAAACATCCTACTAGTATTTGCCAACACAATATGCGATGCTTGTTGTCTGCAACAGAGCTGTGCTGTTCGAGGTAACGCGCAGGTTATGTCCTACATTGGATAGCCTCTTGCATGGCTTCGTCGTGATCACGTACAGCCAAATGTACGTCGTCAGCAACTTTGGTACGTTTGGCAGAGTGCAGCCGTGTTCAGTTCCGTTGGACACGATCTGGTCGCTGTGCAGACATTTAAAAATGTACGTGTAGTGCAGATCCTCTGCAGCGTGCAAGCTGTTGTCTGTCATTGACGTTCAGTCGAAATGTTCTGTGGGCCCATGTCTACCGGCGGTATTAATTTGTATACACCGCTCCACAGTGATGATTGCCACTGAAGCGCATTAATTTCCAGTTGATCATGTCTAGCGGATTGTATGCGGCATGTCGTAATACGATCACATATCTGCAGTCCGGATTGTATATTGTCAAGAGACAGGAGGGCGTAGCCACTGGAGTCGTTGGGATGTGTGGTGCATGTTTTAACATACATGGCTGGGTCAATGACCACACACACACACTGCCGCAGTGAAAGTCGGCGTGGATCATGCTGCAGGTGCAGTGTGCGTCATGTGGCCATCGCCCATGGGCCATGTCGACTTCCGCACAACGATCCGGCTAGAATCTCGCGGCAAGATTATGATTCAAGATTTGAATTCGATTAATTAATTGGCCTGTGCAACAGCGATGTCCGGCCCACGACATGCGCAATACACGTTGCCATGATGTGAGTCAAACGCTTAAGCTCCATACAAAAGGACGTAACAACGCTAGCGATCAACAGCGACCCCATGACCCAAAATGTCACTTGCCTGCAAAAATCCATTTGCCAGGTGTTCAATAACACATCCTTGACGATATTTTGTGGCGCCACGCTGTTAACAATGCGGCATCGTTACCTCCACATCACGTGCGACACCTACTTCTACGAAAGTTCCTAATGCATTCTTGTCATAGAGATGATTCACTCAGCCGTGTTGAAGCGCCTCAAGTATATTGACTGTTAGCGTGTTTATTTGCTAGCACTAACCGTATGCAAATGCGTCTACCGGTTGACTCTGTCTGCCTAACCATTAAAGCCCATTCCACCGCTTAGCATTTGCTCACGCTGTGATTCAATCAGCGATTCCATTACCATGGCAAATGCGTCGTCGTTCAGTTCAAGCCCCGGTAAATTGGCCATGCACGAGGTATCAACCGCCTCCGTGTCACCGCTCGATAAGATGAATGAAGTCACGATCTTGGGACCACACAAGGTGTCATCGTCTTCAGTTGTGGGGGAGACGCCGCACACGTGAGACCCAAATTCAAACTCGACCATCATTTTGGAGCTCGAGTCTGGGTCGCCCAGAGCCATCGAATCGAATTGATGCCGCCCAAATTCCCATGGGGTCTGAAAATCTAAGCCTCCGTTAATCACCAGCAAGTTAGAGTTAGGAGGTATGGTCGCGGTTCGATTGGAAAACTTGTCCACTGGGTACATAAATATTGGAGTGCTGTTCCAGAGCGGTGTTGTTGTATCAGCATCTTCCAACTCTGCTCCCACTGAAGCACACGCCCCTTCTCGATTGCTCGATGTGGCTGGAGCCAAATTTCCAGATAGAAGGCAATACGTCTCCAGCTTACCAGAACCTACCGAGAAGACCCCATCCTCATAGTATTGCTCCAGTTCAGCCTCTGTTGGTGATGGCTTGGACCAGAGCTCCGAGTAGGAAATCAGCAGATATACCAATTGATCAATCGAGCCTACTGTCGTTGCGGACAGATGGGGTGCCGGCAAAGTTTGAAACAGGGAATCAAGAAATGTTGCGGCGCTTGAGTCGCCAGTTTTGGCTAGCACCATAGCGCCTTGGGCTTGATGCAGCAGTAGATCAAGCAACGGACCTAGCACCAATCTGAGCTCATGGAGATCGCTGCTGCTGCAACGTTGCATTCGAGCCAATATCGACGGCACGAGTCTACGCACGGACGGGTCTCGCACAAGCAGCCCTAGAAACGGGCGTAGTACCTCCGACGGGATCTTTGTTTCTGTAAGATACGTCAATTCAATTGTACAATCGTTCGGGTCTTTGTCAAGATCGTCAAAAATATCAAACACAGCGTCCAGTACATCCCCACTACTATCAACATTTAGTCGAAGGGGACACGTCGTTTGCTGCTGCAAGCAAAGCTCGAAAAATCTCCTTGACGGCCCCAAGATATTACGATCCCAGTGTGAAAAGAACAGTCTGGTGTCTGCATTTGGCCCCGACTCAGACACCACTCCATCCAGAATATAGCCCTTGATTTGAGATGGTGCCAAGTGCATGATCCTCTCCACCAAGTACGTTCCGTAGCTTGCTCCATACAGGTAAACTTCCCCAGTATCACTATTTTCTTCATCTTCAAGCCCTTCTAGTAGATAAACCAAATCTCGTGCTGCAGAAGTCACAGAAAATGCTTCAATGTGCCCATCAATCTGATGGAAAATATCTTTGACACAATACGGAAGTTCCTCAAACGAGATATCACGTCCTCCAGGACTTCCTCCTGCCAATGCTTCAGCTGCCACACATTCCAAAAACGTGCTGCGACCAGTTCCTCGATGGTCCATGGTATATACATCAACTGATCGTTCGGATAATGCATAAATCTCCAACATAGCGAATTCCACTACATGTACCCAGAAAAAGTTAACAATTACTTTTTGCAAGCATACATAAGAATTTTGGAAAAGAAAATGTTGGTTAGAACACGTACAATCACCAGATGAAGCCCCAGGTCCTCCAGCCAGGAACCAAACACTTTTTTAGTTTCTTGTCCTTCGCGTTCTGTCGCCAGTTTCCGCTTAACAAATAGTTCGATCGTCTTGGAACTATTGCAAACTTCGGGATGGCAGAGTGGAATTTCCACAGTAGCACATTCGAAAGTGACGTCGTTGAGCAACGACTGAGATGTCAACTCGGTTAAACTGCATGGATACCAGCCGTTGATATCGAACGCCGTAGTAAAGGTAGCACCAGAGCACCAGAGCACCAGGCATGCAACTAGTCGCAACATGCCTCCAAAAGATCTGGCCAAAACGACCATTTTTCAATATAAAAATAACGTTAGTGAGGAATACTTCTACATAGGATTTGATGTCATTGTTTACAGCGGTCACTTGAAAATCCAGGTGCTTAATGACATTCATCATAAATATCCTATCCATGCCAGCAATACGGGTGTGCATTTTGGTAAGGTTTAACCCTTTTGTGTATACACCTGATACTACAGCAGCATGCCATATGGCAGTGGGGTCATCATTCTGGCCACAGGAACGTCGTGATCCATTCAGGTAGGCATTAGTCCCTCACATTTCGAGAAAATCACCGAGTCTAACGCCCTAAAGAGATGAACGGTACGACCACGCCCAACTCACCCAAGACACCTAAGGGAGACTACGCGCCCGTAATGGAGGGAGGGAAACCGTCATCGACCCCCATTTGAACACCCAACCGAGCTTCCTATGCTAGCTGCTGGTGGCAAACAGTACTCGCTAGACATACTGGAGTCGGAGCCAACTTTTCGACGTACCGATAACATGAATCAACTGCAGTTCATGCCGCCATCTCAGCCGAGAGACTCGTGTCTTCCGTTACCACTTCGTAAACTGTTCTCCGTATTCACAAACTGCTCTTCGTGCCGCTCCCGGTCCGTTTGAGACTGATAAAAAATAAAACAATTACCTTCAAGTACATGTAGTTAAATCACCTTCGTCCACCATTCATGTCAATGACCTCGACGACCTGTTCATCAGGCCCCTTATCTTCATCATTACTGTAGTCTTCATTCTTACGAAATACGTAAAGAACGAGTTCTTGAGGTCCGCCAGCACGAACACCACGTATGAGGGAGGGCTATCCATGTTCCCTCCACTTCACGGCTATTATTGACAGTCTGTAGCGCTATATCACCATCGTCTGCAGCTTTAAGAGACCAAGCAAGGCACATTACAGTGCCCATTAAGTTTGTTGCTTTGACCAGTGGGAACCGTCGGTACGATTTTGAGACTCCGCATGCATTTGGTAACCGCAAAGTGAGATATCGGTAGTTCAAGATTATGAGATCGTGGTAGGCTCGGGATTTGCGCTCGACACGCTACTACGCTTGTCGTCGCTGGAACAGGTACAATGCACCTCGGTGCGTCTGTCATTCTTCTCAGAATATAATATTCGCTGTAAAGTTGCAGCTCCAGTCCCCCTTCTTCACAATGGAACGTACAAACCAAGCATGGTTAGATAAATATTTGAACTCGTTCATCCTCCCAATCTTCGTGAGCCACGCGAAAGTATATTTCACGGACGATTGGTGGAGCGACATATTCGAAAATCCTGGTCACGACATTTTGGCTCAACTCACATAACCAATGCAGTGATCCGCAATATCGTTTTAGCATAGGCCATTGGCAAGCTCGCTATCCATGCCCCTCGGCAATCACTGATGCGGTGATTATGTGTCTCAGTCATCTTTGACTATGTGATGGTAAGTATGTTTCAGCATCAATGGGATACAGAACCAGATCTCTAGGCTAGCGACTCGACACTGTATCTTTATACATGTACCTTTGATCTGTTGCAACAACTGGAAGGTCATAGCTAAGTGAGGGAAGATGTATTAGTAAAGCTGGTACTTTAACATATTTGGTTAATGGACCATGATACGATTGCGATGCCATATTGTGGCGAACCGCGCAATACCGTCAGTTTACATGTATGCTGTAGACTACTCACAACACGCAAAAAACAGTGTGGCTAACTCATATGCATTCAGATACTCTGAGTCGGCTGCGTAGCGGAACGCTACCGAGACAGCCAGATAATCAAATCCCAAAACCAAGCATTTTGCCAGCCGTGACAGTCTATTGACCTTCTTTGTCCACAGTCATATTCACGGCCGCGAGCTTTCATCAGTAGAGCTCACTTCCTAACCAGCCACGACAAGCACACATCTTCATCTCACGGAAGCCTCACCGTCTACTATGAACCTTCGTGCGTTCATCATCGCCGCGGTGGTTTCACTTGCTGCGGTTCATGCCGAAATCAACACCATCAGCCACGACCAAGTGCAGCCCTTCGCTCAACCCGAACCTGTTTCTGATGCCGAGAAAGCTGCGGTCAAGTTCAAGCCTCAGCTAGCGGTGACCTACGGCTGTGATCCATACCCTGCTGTCGACTCGAACGGCTCAATCAGTGCTGGCCTTAAGTGGGCTGGGAAGCCCGATGGCGATTGCACCGGTTCTCCGTTGGGTTCGCAAGTCTACTCTCGCGCAGACTGGTACGAGGATAAATGGGCCATCATGTATGCCTGGTACTTCCCCAAAGCTCGTCAACGTCTGTCCAAGTACTTTTACGGCCACCGTCATATGTGGCAGTGGGCGGTCGTCTGGATTGACGACCCTGCTTCCGACAATTCGACGGTGCAGGGTGTGTCGATGTCTGCTAGCGTTGGTTACCAGAAGAGATCGCCTCCGAAGTCCAAGTACGTCGACGACTCGAGCGTGAAGCTTGATTCGTATGTGGACTTTGGTGGAGTGGTAAGGCGTCGCTACGGCTAACGGAGGACACAGGTGAAACGCAGGATCTCATTCAGTGGGACCAGTTGACCGATGCAGCACGGGAGTCGTTGAGCTCGTTCGACTTTGATGAATCGCTGTGGAACACGAAGAAGATCAAGATGCCACTGAAGGACGGCGTCTTCACCAAAAATCTCAAGAGGTCCTATCCATTCTAGGTAGTTCAACAGCTATGCCAATGGCACGCACTTTGTAGATTTATGAGAAGAAAAAGTTGTCGAGCCCACCAAACTCTTATCATGCTTTGTAGTACTTTGAAGCGCGGTACTTTTAAAGTGCTAGGAATGTGATCGTTCTCCTAGAAATTCAGCTGACAATGACCGCATACGAGTCTGGACTAACGAAGACTGCTATCCATCTGACACGGGTACCGAAGCACAGCGATTTAAGCCAGGCTACCACCGTAAGATAGCACTAATTTCGACTTCACAGTACAAAGGATCATTCATTCATCAAGCATCCACACCAGGCGATGGCAGCTTGATCCTCAGCACCGACCGATGAAGATCTGCACACAATTTATCGTTGCAATGTGTTTAAACGTTGCAGTCCACGCCACAGTTTCTGGACAAAACGAAGCCGTCTGAAATGGCAGCCTACGTGCAACGATCAAGCCCAACCGTTTGAACCTGTCGCCGACTCACCGCTAAGCTCAAGTCACTGCTTTGTGTACCCTTACTGGGTTTGGTACAGTGATGTCTGGGGCTCGCATATACGTATCAGTATTGTACTTACTTCTTGAAGATTTCTATGTATACGCTGCCGGGTATCGCTGCAGCGATCGCAATATATGTGGCAATGGGCTATTGTTCGGGTCGAGAACCTTACCATTGACGACTCCATAGAGCTGAACCGCCCAGTACTTTAGCACCGTTAACGAAAATGTAAACACTCCGGTACTAGCAGAGACAACGTTGGAAGTTTAGCATATGGTGAATTCTGGTGTCCTCGCCGTGATTCCGTGCGAACAGCACAGTGGGTGCAAATCATAGCACATGCTTCACACACATCTTGTTTGGAGCACTGCAAGTGGAGTGTATTACGATCTTCACCCCAACTTCTCCACCAAACCAAACCAAAAACGACAATCAAAGCATGGCTTTGCTTCGTAGTCCAGTCGTATGACCTCGGCTGAGTCGGGGGATCCTGGTCTGAAGGCACATGGTAGTCGAGAAACATATGACAAGGTCACTTGTTGCAAAGCTGAGACTATGCTCAACAAAAGTACCAGCGAATTCCCAGTGACTCGTCGTAGAAGAGCATCGTGTGCAACAATTCCAGCTGATGGAAGTCCAAATACGATGGTGACCACTATGTGACCGGCGTACAGCTTGTAAAGCTCGCCTTTTCACTTTGCATTTTGCTTTCTGCATCGTGAAGTTTGTTGGTTTTCAAGCAGAAAATGATTCGCGTTCTTGCTTTCGCTGTCGGCGTCAGCTCTTTAGCTGTGGCTAGAGGCGACATCACCAAGTCCACGTACACAGGCACCAGTGGATTGCATGACCTCGCCAAAACGTCTGGCAAATACATGGGTACTGCAGCTGACTCGGATATCTCGGACAGCTACTGCCTCAAAACGCTGGAGAACGTTAACGATTTCGGTATGATCACCCCGGGCAACGCCATGAAATGGGACTCTACGGAGCCCACACAGGGCACGTTCTCGTACACAACCGCCGACAAAATCGTGGCTATCGCCAATGCGTCGAACGCCCAAGTTCGTTGCCACACTCTGCTCTGGGTAAGTCTTGATACAGGTCAATCTAAGGTACATTGCAGCGTAAATGCTGACTGATATTTGTTGTTTCTTGCTACAGCACCAGCAGATCCCGACGTGGGTACAAGCTTTGGAGAAGGAGGAATTGCTGAGTGCGTTGGAGAACCACATCACCAAAGTCATGACCTACTTCGGAGATACGTGCTACGCTTGGGATGTCGCCAACGAAGTTATGGGCGACGATGCGAACTACCGCTCATCGTTCTGGTACACCAAGACCGGCACGGACTATATCTCGACGGCTTTCAAGACGGCCAACTCAGTTAAGAAATCGCTGGGACTTAAAGCCAAGCTATACTACAACGACTACAACACCGATACGGTCAACGCCAAGTCCACGGCGGTGCTGAAGATGGTCCAGGGGTTGCTGGACGAGGGCATCACTGTAGATGGTGTGGGCTTCCAGTCCCATTCTAAGTACACTGATACCACCACGGCGGCGGATCTAGTGAAGAACCTCGAGCGCTTCACAGATATCGGACTTGAAGTCGCTTATACTGAGCTCGATGTGTCATCGTCCTCGACTTCACCGTCAGCTGCTGAGCAAAAACAGCAGAAAACGGTTTACACGAATGTCATTTCGGCCTGTCAGCAGGTGAAAGACTGCGTTGGTGTCACGATCTGGGGATATTCCGATGCGTACACCTGGCTAACGGACCAGGCCCCACTTCCGTGGTACCAGCCTAATGGAAAGAACAGTGCGCTTGTGCGTAAATCTCTTTACGATGGCATCGTTGAAGGTTGGGGCACTGGAAGCAGCACCACTACTACGTCTACCACTGGTAGCGCCGTCGGGAACGAGGCCAGCAGCAGCAGCACTGAAACTGGTAGCGTGACTGGAGCAAGTGCCTCTAGTGCTTCTGAAGAGCAGGGTGACAATAGTACAACCAAGACGAGCAGTCAGGCCGGAACCAGTACCAGTAGCTCCACCGGAACAACCAGCAGCACGACGGACACGAGCAGTTCTTCGGGGACAACGACCAGCAGTTCTACTGGAACGACCACGGGCTCTTCCACGGGGACGGGGACCGGCGCTACGCCTTCGTGCTCGCGCCGCCGCCGTCTAGGTGGTAAGCACTAAGCGCGTTTTTGATGGCGGCAATGTCTGTGCAGCCGCTTGGCGGAGTATGAGCGTACTCGTAAATGGTGAAACGCTTGTTTTCGCTGGTAGGGTGACACATTCGTAGTCGCTTTCCAGCAGCTCGACTTCGCATCGATGTTTTAACGTATAGTGATGGCAAAAAAGCGATAAATCAGCCGCAAACTTCTTCGTTGTTTTCATTGCCACCATATATTGAGGTTTGCAGTAATTGCTTACTATTTTTTTAATCCTTGCTGAGCGGTGTACTGTGCATGCAGATGCGATATAGATGTAGATGTTGTCAGGCATTGTCCCAAGACGTTGGGTTTCCGCCAACAAGACAACCCCTGTAATATAATTGTAGTATCTCCAGACGTTGGGAATTGAAACATGTTTCCGCCGAGAAGACTACCAGTAGATTGAATGTGCAACCGTGCTGTTAGAAGCCGACAATTCTGCTCGTGTTGATTCAGTTATTTTTTCATGTTTAACATTATTTAGTAGTGTATGGATGCCGTCCAACGGCAAAAAAACTACGACTACTACTTCTTCACTAAATTAGTAGTATCATCGACTGCCACCTTAAACTCAGGTCGCTACGTATGCTTCGCAGTGTCAACTCTCAAGGGTGGAAAATGATTCCTGATCTAAATAGTCAAGCGCACAACTTCCCCAGAAACTTCATCGTCCAGTGGAAGATATCCTAACTGTAATAGTCACTGAGCGAGTTCGACTTTGAGAATTCTATCAGGAACCTGGATAGGATTGAGATGCCTCTGAAGGACGACGTCTTCACCAATAAACTTGAAAAGTCCTATCCATTTTAGTTTTTAGACAAAATGCATCTTCTGGATGGTGCTACGACGGCAATAAACTTACTACGCAGTAGGTGCCGCACGTCAGGCCCTCTATCGACTATCGAACCCATCGAGCCTTTGGTGTAACATTCAAACAGACTGCTGTCTTTGCCTCCAATTACTTATCGATAGAAAATTGCCATAGAAACATAAACCTACCATAGCCGCGATCGATTTTGTCGACGGTGTGCGTTACTGCCAATCAACGGTAATGGTGAGGTATATTCTGGTGTCGTACGCTACACTGGAGACCTGCGCATGCTGAACCTGAAGAGCACTTCCACTCGATGCAGTCCCGATACGTAGTCTCCTTTGATTCCTCGAACACCACGCTAAAGATTTCGTGCTAATAGCCTCATCTTGGATATACACTATCATAATCAATGTTTGAGCGAGGTAGAAACACAACGAAGAGATAGCATTACCGGGTAGGCGAGTTTTTAATCGCGTAAGTTGTGCGTTTAACGAGCACACCACCAGCGTGTGTAGTTTGCTGATGATCATTATTAATTTTACCTTAAATAAAGTAGGTGAAAGCCAATGCATGGCGGCTTCCTTAAGGCAAAGACTGTCGACTACCTCTAGTTCAACCAGACCTGATCATTCAGACAGGTGGGAGGCTTTCAGGTCCGTTTATGCTAGCCGACAACGGAGGTAACGCAAATGCTGACGATTTTCGTAAGCCACATCTCGTAAATCGATCTGTATCGAACCGGGCCACAATGCTATCCTTTTGCCTAATGCCGCAATATGCGTGAGAGCGCACTTCCCAATCACCCACACCAGACGTGCATCTCAGCTCCGGAAGTTTCACCGTCAAATAAATGAACCTCCAACTTTTCGCCGTAGCTGTCATCGCTTCATTCGCCGCGGTCCATGCCGAAATCAAAACTATCGGCCACGACCAAGTGCAACCTTTCATTCAGCCTGAACCCGTTTCCGCTGCTGAGAAAGCTGCTGTCAAATTCAAGCCACATTTAAAAGTGACCTACGGTTGTACACCGTACCCTGCTGTCGACGCGGAAGGTGCGATCAATGGCGGCCTGAAATGGAGTGGCGCGGCCGATGGTGGGTGCTCTAGTCCCCGTTGGGCGCACAAATCTATGCTCGCTCCGACCAATATAGAGATAAGTGGGCCATCATGTACGCCTGGTACTTTCCCAAAGCTCGCCAACCCGACGTGTACATTGATGGACACCGTCACATGTGGCACTGGGCAGTTGTCTGATCGAAGATCCCGCCCTCGAGGACGCGACGGTGCTGGGTATTTCGATAACCATCGGGGTTAACTACCGGTTTGTACCGGCGTATTCCCTCTTGGAATCCCAAAGAAACATCTCCGAAATCGAAGTATTTTGATAGTTCGAGCGTGAAGCTCGAATCGTATGGAGACAGTTGGGGTACTAGAGCGGCATCGCTACAACTGACGACGGACAAGGGCGGAACCCATGACCTCATTCAATGGGACCAATTAACAGATGCAGCACGGGAGTCATTGAACATGTTCGACTTTGACCAGACGCAAGAAGGTACCACATCGAATATTCAGATGCCCCTGAAGGATGGTGCTTTCATCGAGAACCTGGAGAGGGCCTTTCCGTTTTAAGCAATCTACGCCCTGTCAATATAATTGAACGGACGCGGTCGTCTTCACCTTTAAGATATCATTAGTGGACGGCGAGTTCACCAAATAACCATTCAGCTGTCCTATCGGCGGTAGACTAACTCATGCCCACGTTAGCTTATTCATGAACAATCAATTCGATTTGTATCTAGTTAGGTGATTAGATGCTTTACGGCATTTTGCGGCGATACTAGAATTTATGCCAACCACGAACACCTCGGAGCACACAATATGTTTCTTCAGTTGTCGATGTCGGAATGCCTGACACATCGCAAGTCGCTCGATCCGATTAGTTGTGTGCCCCCATGTCGTTGGGGACAGTGTGATGTTCATCCGGCAGCAATCCATGCAGAAACAGCCATCGACAAAACACCTGAAATCAGTCTATTGGCAAAGTCGTCCACTGGCAGATAGACTCCT
>VKKV01000152.1:0-64332 GCA_008080845.1 Phytophthora kernoviae | reverse complement strand
TTGATGCTAGAGGATGGTTTGAACAAGGCATGGCAAAATAAAGACTGAGCGACTTTAGACGCATTATAGTGCAAAGAGCTATGCAGGACGGAATTTGAATGAACGCTATCCCGAACGTTTTCGAAGGAAGTTCACGATGGCACTATATTCTCATGGAACTCTATTCGATGGCTCTACTGCTTTAAAGCGCGCTATTCGACTGCATTATATTCACAGGGCACACTATTACCTAGGGGGACTCTATTCGCTATTATACGTTACAGTACATGTATCCCTTGGCATCCACATGGCGCAGTACACAATGCAGATCGAGTCTCTGCATGTGTTTCTGATCTTTGTGTCCACCGTAACGCCAGTATTTGCGTCCTTTCTGCGCAGTTTCAGAGAGAGAGACGAGACATCTTGAAGCAACCAGCCAATCATAATCGATACATGGTAGCTCGTCCCACTCCTTGACAGATGATAATGTCACTTCAGTTTCGGGCATGGTATCAGGAAAACTGGTTCCTACTCATTTGCCGCACGAATAATCCAGTTAAACTCGAACAGCAATGACTTTATGTAAGATCGCTGACCATAGTCCTTACTGGAGTCTTCAAATTCCACAACAATTCCTCATTCTACAATCTCCCCTGTTCCTCACAGCCAAGCAACCCCACAAACCCGCCAACCAGGTACCATGAACACCAAGACCGTCCTCGCCATCGCCGCCGCTGCCTTCGTGGGCTCTGCCGCCGCCGAAACGTGCTCGACGTCGGATCAGACTACGGCGTACTCGACGCTGGCCAGTGTGCTGACGCTGAGCTCGTTCCAGGGCTGCGCGGACGACTCTGGCTTCAGCCTGCTGTACTCAACGTCGCTGCCGGACGATGCCCAGTACGTCTCGATGTGCGCGTCGGACAACTGCCAGTCGCTGATCTCGGCTGTGGCCGCGCTGAACCCGCCCGACTGTGACCTGACGGTGCCGACGAGCGGCCTGGTGCTGAATGTGTACGACCTGACTAGCGGCTTCTCTTCGAAGTGCTCTTCGACGGCGTCGACGGATGCGCCCGCCGCCACGACGGCTGCCCCCACCGCCACTACGACGGATGCGCCCGCCGCCACGACGGCTGCCCCCACCGCCACCACAACGGATGCACCTGCCACCACCACAGCTGCTCCCACGACGACGACTGACTCGAGCACTACCACGCAGACCGCCACGCCGGCTCCTACGACTACGAACACGACGACGACTGCCACGGCGTGCTAAGATGCTTTCTGAATATCGGATTCGGAATGCCTTCGCGGACTCTCTCGACTGCAGCAGAAGGGTGTGTGTGGACAAGCGAAAGCGACAATTTATTAGCCGGTAGAACTGGCCCAGTACAATCTCCTCTGCCTTTGTGGCAAAAGTATACAATCCCTTGCTTTCCTGTGGTGTTGGCACCATGATGTTCTGATGTCGTTTCGTCTTGCAGTGAAGTGCATTATGCCACTTAAAATGGGTTAACGTCTTCCTATGTCCGTCCCAGCAGATGCCTCTGCATCACCCACTGGCCTACGCTCCAGCCCCAGACTGAAGCACCTATCGGCACCTACAGTGTGTCGGCCTCAAACCCCGAAAAGCTCTCATCTTGGTGACGCTCAGACCAGTGACCGACATCATTGGACGTAAAAGCCAATATGTCGGTCCAATGATTGGCTAGGTCGTCAGTTTGCCAAGGTGCCTGGTACATATCTGTCCATCGCCCGATTAGCCAATCCGTCCGCCATTTTGCTAAACGCTCATAGGTGATGGCTCCAAGAAAGAACCTGTAACGAATCCGCGAGGCGCCGACTTTGCCAGTAGAGCGCAGCTAAATGAGCCGCCATGGGCATAATCCGGGTGGAGTGCTGTCGAATGATCATTAAACTGTCTCCAACAATATGGAAAGGCATCCACTTGTGCTTGACACAGGCCTTAAGGCCAAGCAAGAGGCCTCTGTTCTCCGCCAAATTGTTCGTGGTCGATGTCGCTTTGTATGTACTAACCACTCAATACACTTGAGTCTCAGCAAGAGAGGAACTGATGCGGACGATTACTGCACCGCTTCCACCTGGCCCTGGGTTGCCCGTGAACCTCCGTCAAAGAAGAGAAGGTACTGGTATGTGGATATCCCAATTGGATAGCGGGGAGTTTCTGCCGTGGAAGTTAGCACATGGCGTAGCACTTTGTTCACACGATATCTGCTAGTGCATCTACCTTGCCTTGCGGTGTTCTGGTGCGTTTGTACTGTGGCATAACTGCTTTGGAGCCTGGGCCTGAATTGAACAGTATGATCGGCCACAGCCACCTTGTTAAGCAGATCGAAATAAGCGACTCTCCACCTCCACACTGCGTGGAACTATAAAGCAGCCTCGAGTCTCCAGCAACTCTCTGCCAGGTTAGTGCCACCACGCTATTGGATGGCGACGTCCACGCACAGTGTAGTACTACAGTACGTGCTGTCCTTCGGCAAAAGCAATGCAATAAACCGCGCCATCGTAGTAATTGCAAGCTGCTTTTACTGTCGCCAGCATTTCCTTTCAAGATTCGACCATGACCTCGTTGCCGTCACTCCTTCACTTCTGCGACTTCCTGCAGAACCGCGTGCACACTTCAAGTCTCTCGCTCTTCCGTCGGATGCTACATGATTTTTACAGCGGCAACGAACACACTCTACTGGAGTTTACGCGACTAGGGGCGAGTATCGTGACCATCTTCCCCATGGAACGCAGGAGTCAACGTCGTCTGCAGGAAGCTGAGTATGTTTTGACTCAGCAGCAGCAAATGGACCGTGGACAGCAACAGCTGACGCAGCTGTGTGTGTTCCAATACTTGCTGACTCGAGTAGCCACCAAGAACATTTTATGGCTGCGAGATATTTTCCAGCAGTTCTGCCAAGGGGACGACTCACAGTTGCAGGAGTTCCTGCACCGAGGTTCTGAGGTCATCAGCGTGATTCCAATTGATATCCAGGCACTACGTCAAACGCCCATGATGTCACCACCCGCGTTGACTACTGAATCCACCTCATACGCCTTAGCGTTAACGTGGATATCAACTGCAGCTGCTGCAACTCTGCCATCCGTATCAGCACTAGGAATACGACCAAGGCAAGTGCAGCAACTTCTGCAAGTTGAGGAAGACGCTGGTCCAGTCAACAAGCGCGTTCGTGTTGCCTTGGAGGACTCACTGAGCTTTGATTCAGTGCTAAGGGAGTCGATGTCGCCTTCACGGGAAGAGTTAAGTGTTCGTATCACAGAGACGTTGGAGCGCATAGAAGAGAAAGAGCCGTGGAAGACAGTTTTCAACACTGACAGAATGATTTTCCCGTTCTCTCGGGCCAAGTATCCGAAGCTAGGCGAAGCTCTCCAAGCCTTTTGGACAAAGCACGCTCGAGCTGTTTGGGAGCGCCAGTTCTGGGCTCCGGTGATCCCCACGCGTGCTCTTTATAATCCCTATCCACGCAAAATTCGTCAGGCACGGGCACGTGGATCTTTTGAGGCTGTTATGCGTCTCATATACAACGAGATAGGAGCAGCGTTTTTGATCAATTGGACCAGCGCACAAAGCCCCACAAAAGCTGGTGGTACACTGGTCCAGTCCTGAATTTAATGACTGTGGCGCAGAGCACAGACTTGACGACTTGCCTCCAGTACATGGAGTCACAAGCACTGACACGGTTCCCGGTTGCACCTGGAAAGGGTCGTCGTAATGTGCCTCCTAACACTGGCAAGAGCAGCAGTACGTGGTCCACGAAGAGCCAGCTGAAGCCTATCCTGAGAGAAATTTGCGCCATGAAAGCAACGAACTCGCGCTTGAAAAGCAAGAAGTGAGTGAACCACGGATCCCACGAGAAGCACAGAGTTCAGAATGGACCGCCAAATCTTGACGTGCTGCATATTTCAGTTTGAGAGAACACGGAAGTCTGGTAGTGAAGCCTAGTCGTCATGTCCACTTTTACCTTCGGCTTCTTTCATATGCTGCGAGCGAGATGTTGAATGCCAGTCAAGCGCACACTCGATATCAGCCGCTGGCTGCCACCACTCGAGAAGCACGACGTACAAATGTAGCACCGCAGCGATAACGCAAGCCAAAAGCCCCGCGACGGGACCGATTCCTTGATACAACTGCAAACGGTGAAGCAGAGAGTTGTCAGGAAGAGCGCACACCTCTTCATATATCTTTTCTGTTCGCTCAGCCACAGCATCCCAGTTATACATTTTCGCCACGCGGTCGTGAAACTCTTGGCGATCGACGCCTGCTAGTCGCGGCACTGCTGCCAATACCGCCTGTGCGAGCGCCTCTGGTGTAATCTCAGCAGCAAACTGGACCATGTCCGGCGGCAATACCTCGGGGACCCCACCCACACGCGTGCTAACGACGAAGAGCCCACACGCTGCGGCTTCCAAAATGGCGATACAAAACGATTCTGTCAGAGAGCTGTTGAGGAAAATGTGGCCTTGACAGAGAACATCGCGGACACGTGCGTGCGGCACAGCACCGTAGAGGGTCACACGATCATGCAGACGATACTTCTCTCGCATTTCCTCCAGCAGAAGTCGTTTCGCACCATCGCCTCCAATCAGAAATCTCACTCTCGGGTTTTGAGCACACACCAGTGGAATAGCACGCGCCACCAGATCAATCCCTTTGCGATACACAAGTCTGGAGATGATGACAACTGTGATCGGGTCGTCCGGTTTTAATCCCGAGTCTGTTGGTGGCGTAAACTTGGTGGCGTCCACTGCATTTGGTATCGTCGCCACTTTATCTGGTCGCAGTGAAGCTCTGAGCACTAAATTCTCTCTGCAAGTGTGCGAGACCCCAATGGCAGCGTCCACCGTGGACATGGAGAACTTCATGACCTTGTTCAGATGCACACTAGCCGCATCAGCAAAGCCGAAGAGCGAGTGGTCTGTGTACACTGTTTTGAGTCCGCAGCCCAGCGCCTTGGCCTGCAATAAACACTCGTGCATGAAAGTGGACGTGGCCTGGTGGCCGTGCACAATTTGCACCTTTCGCGGATGCAAATGGCTCGGAACAGAGCCAAGTGGCCTACAAAAGTAAGATACGTAACGTTGTCTATGATGGGGGTCACTGGCAGGTAGTAGACCTTGAGGCCGTGGGTCATGTAGCGGACGCCGGAGCGCTCGGAGGGAGTCCGACCGGAGCCTTTGGGCCCAGGGACAGCATGCGTCAGCACAATGACCTTGTGCCCTCGACGTAGCAGGCACTGGGAGAGGGACCACATGTGCATCTCCACGCCGCCCAATCGAGGGAAGAAGAAGTCGCAGCACATGGCGATGCACAGGCGCCGCTCGATGGGCAGCATGTTCGCACGGCTCATTTATTGTACTAAGTGCGGTTCTATACTGCGAACTTAACACATAATCATTAAATAAGCTGTTGATTGGCATGGATACAGACTGCTACTTCCTGATGTTCGTCTTGAGGTCCCGAATCTCGCGTAGTGCACGTTGCAAATTGCTAGATGAGGACCACATACTGCCACTCTCTTCGTTGCGCATGGTGAAAAATCGACGACCTCCTCCTGGGGAGTCAGGAACTCTTTGAATATTTGCGACTCCATATACCGTAAACACGCTGACAGACCAATGTGCTGCGCCATGGTGAAGAGGTCCTCGACTTGGCCCAGATACCACCATCCTTCGTGGGGTGTGGCGAGTTGGTCGAGCTCTACGAAGAACGCCGCCCCGAGCTCTTCGTACACAGGGATCATCACCGTCGACTCGAACACCTGCTGGGCCTTCGCCTGACGAAATCGTCGTTGGTAGTGCATTTCCGGACAACGCTTCCTCGCGAGAGGGGCCCAAAACCGGCGCTCCCAAACAGCACGGGCATGGTTCGCCCAAAAGTCATCCAACGCGGAAGCTAACTCCGGGTACTTGACCCGTGAAAACGGACTAGACAATTCAGCGACCTTGAAGACGGTGACCCACGGTTTCTGCGTCTCAACACGTTGCATCGCCTCCAAGATACGCCTGCGCAATTCGTCCTCGGAGCATGACATTTTCACTCGTGATATTGGCTCAACGGTCGTTGCTCTCTGTCCGCCCACCTTTGCCTTCCCTTGAGTAGTGACTGTAGCCCGACGAAACTCCTTCCTCACTCGCTTGTTGTTACTGCCATCGCCAGTATTGCCCCCATCGTTTGACACTTTACTTTTTACTTGCCTTTCAAATTCCTCGGCCGTTGCAGCCTCAGCTGCCGTTCCCTCCAACGTCCCCACCGACGTCATCACGCAGCTTGGAATATTCATCAGCAATGGCGGGGTGGCAATGGCGCCATACAGAGCACTTGAATATCCACTGGGATGACACTGATACTTTCATTCCCACGGCGTAAAAACTCCTTCAAAAGAGCGTCTTCCCCATTGCAAAATTCTTGGAACAAATCTCTCAACCACAAAATGTTTTTGTGGCCACACGCGCCAACAGGTACCGGAACACACACGGCTCTGTCTGTTCTTCTCTTCTTGATTGGTTCTCTTTGCTCAGAGACTGCTGTTGACTCAATAAACGCTCGGCTTCCAGTAGACGCCGTTGATTCTTGATCGCAATGGGGAAAACGGCCATGACACTCGCCCCTAGGCGCATAAACTCCAGCAGATTGTGCTCATTTCCATCATAAAAGTCGCGTAATACTCGACGGAGGAGTGAGAGGCTTGAAGTGTGCACACGATTCTCCAGGAAGTCGAGGAATCGCAGCAGTAGCGACAGTGACGCCATTATGAGGTGGTAGATTTGGCTTTTGATAGGCATCCAGCAGTTTAAAAAGTATTTATTTAAATATACCTTTTATTTTTCACTTTCCTTTTCAGCCAATAGAATCAAAATACAAACTTATCTTGATTTCAGTATTCACAAACTTGAAGTTGTATGCACGTGGTATTCAATAGCATTGAAGTTGTACACGCACTCGACAATGTTAAAACCAATTGCTTTATTCGTGAATGCATCTGGTTTCAAGCTGCAGACATCTCAAATAGTCTAACACGATGTGGCCGTGGTGGTAGAGTCTGAGCTTGACGTCGTAGCCGTCTCCGTCGAGTTCGACGAAGCAGTCGTGGTTGTCGTCGTGTCATCACTGTAGCCGACGCGACCGTAGACGTCGAGCTCGTATCCGACGTCGCGGTAGCAGTAGTAGTCGTGCTCGCACTAGCCGCAGTCGACGTCGTGCTGGTTGTCGTCGTGGTCGTGGTCGCCGACGAATCGCTCGACAGCGAAGAGCACACACTCGAAAAGCCGTTCGCCAGATCGTAAACGTTCACTTCCAGGCCGCTCGTCGGCACCGTTAGGGTGCAGTCAGGAGGGCTCAGCGAGATGATGGACTCGATCAGACTCTGGCAGTTGGTCGATGCGCACATGAGTGCGTACTCGGAGTCCGTAGGTAGCGACGTGGAGTACAGGAGGCTGTATCCGGAGTCATCAACGCAGCCTTGGAACGAGTCAAGGGTCAGCAGACTGGCGAGCGTGGTGTAGGCGGACGTTTGCTGCGTCGTGGAGCAAGAGTCCGAGCTCGAAGAGCTGGAAGCGACGGCTGATCCAGCGAGAGCGAGAGCAGCAATGGTGAAGATGGTTTTGGCGTTCATGGTACTGGTGGATGGCAGAATGCCTGAAAGTGCTGGTAATCCAATGCGGGTTGGTATGTGTTGCATAAAGCAAATTCAGGACTGAATAGAAGCGTGACTGACCTTAGGGCATGTGCTGCTCTTGTGCGTCCCAGCTAGTTTAGTTACTACTTAAGGGTGATACCTGCATGATAGGGTAAGCATTCTGTATCCTAGCAGTCGACAGCAACGGAATGTATTGCACCATTGCACGCGCTCCATTTGAAAGGTTCAGCACGCTATGCCAGGCTCCGATGTACAGCAATGCAACGATGTAGACACGTTAAGTGCCACCTGCGGCTAGTACGAGCACGGTTACTGCCACCATGGTCACGACGTCGGCTGCAGCATCGACGACTATTGCGGCTGCGAGCGACTCGGCAACCACCACTACTTTGTCGAACTTAACAAAGATAGCTGCGACGTTGAGCTCAGACTCCACGGTCACAGCGTGCGAAGAGTTGTTGACAAAGCATAGGTACATGTTCCGTTTGTTTGGCAGAAATGACAATGCAATAATTTACGTTCCTCTCGAGCTTTGCTTTCGTGTATTTTCCACTTGTCATTGTTAGACGACCTGCTGCAAGGCGGTCCCATTCGACCCTGTTCTCTACTATGCTACTAGTATGAGCATCAGTACGGCTTTCATCATGCACTAAGGCCTCGTTGTGTGTGTATCGATTTCCGCTCACAACGGCATTTTTTCATGCTTTTGCCCTGAAAACCATACTGTTAGTACTCGAACCACAATGCATAATTGACAAAACTAATGTCAATGGTTATCCATCCATATCATAGATAAGCTATCACGCTCACGCTCAAAAAGTGGATGACATTTCGTTAGCCGTACTTGTTCTTCTCGCTAAATACGACAAGAAAACTAAGGCAGTTGCGAAACAACTTAGCACGCGGTAGCGGTCGTTGTCGTCGTCGTAGTAGTGTTGGCGACCGTCGTCGCAGTTGGGGCCTCCGTCGTAGTGCTGGCAGCGCTTGAAGCAGTCGACGTCGTGGTGGTGGTGGCAGTTGGGGTACTCGGAGCCGTAGTGGTCGTAGTGTCCGTGCTCGTACTAGCCGCAGTCGACGTCGTGCTGGTTGTCGTCGTGGTCGTGGTCGCCGACGAATCGCTCGACAGCGAAGAGCACACACTCGAAAAGCCGTTCGCCAGATCGTAAACGTTCACTTCCAGGCCGCTCGTCGGCACCGTTAGGGTGCAGTCAGGAGGGCTCAGCGAGATGATGGACTCGATCAGACTCTGGCAGTTGGTCGATGCGCACATGAGTGCGTACTCGGAGTCCGTAGGTAGCGACGTGGAGTACAGGAGGCTGTATCCGGAGTCATCAACGCAGCCTTGGAACGAGTCAAGGGTCAGCAGACTGGCGAGCGTGGTGTAGGCGGACGTTTGCTGCGTCGTGGAGCACGTATCGGCTGCGACGGAGCCCACAAAGGCAGTGGCGGCAATGGCAAAGATGGTCTTGGCGTTCATGGTACCTGGTCAATCGATACTGGGTAGAGGCTGGCTGTATGGGACAGAGAAAATTGTAGAATGAGCAATAGAGCCGCGCTCATATGCTCGTCAAGCCTGGCTCCAAAGGAGACACCGTGTCCGGACAAAAGTCGAGCGGGCTCCCTTTGCTGCTCGGGGTATTATCGCGGTGTTTTGAGTCGCAGGCGGGCGTGCCGAAAGGAGCCTGTACGTTCAGGGCGGAGTGCTGCTCGGAGCGGCGCGCAGCAAACGAAAGTGACGCACGGACAGGATAGGGCGAGAGCAGCGAACCCTGAGATAGCGAAGCAGACGCCTTCCAAAGTCTCCGCTGCCCCCTAACAGAGCTACATGTACAGCATTATGCTTTATACCCGCGATCATGATGTTCTCCTACGGACTGCGTAGCGAGTGAATGCGAGGCGAATGAGGATCCATGACCAATGCTATCAATCGAGAATCTCTATTCGAGATTGCCGCTCTTGTTTGGTCTTCAGTCTCAGACAGAGGCTACACTATAGACCATGTACGGCTAGCAAAGGATCGGTGACGTGATGGATACACCGCTCCCACAGTAGTAACAACAGACAGGCAAAGATGTCAAGACGATTTCTGATCTTTGCAAGAGTGGCCTGGGCAATGCCGGTGCCGCAGTCTACAGTGTAAACTGCGCCAAATTACTCGCAGATCCATGGCCCACTCGTAGGATGTTTTCCGAGCAGTAGAGTAGGCGGTGCTGCCAAGCGCTCGATTGCAACGAGCACTCTCTAAACGTACGTCCAGAGAGGTGCTGATGGTACCCATTGCTGCTAGTCCAGCACTCCATTTCACTACTGCAAGCAAACCCGAATTCGACCCATAGTGGTAAATAGGCGCCGAATCCAGATTCAGCGATAGAAAAAGAGTATCCGCGAATGCCTATCGGCTGAACAATTCAAGACCACCCAAGCATTTATGCGCCAAGATCAATGAGGCCGCGGACCACAGTGATGTGGATTCATCTGCCAAGGACCTCTATGTCAGAATGCTTTATAATATAGGGCCTATTGTATCCATACCACACTTCTCCCTGAGCACTTGTGTATAGATCGGGCTAGGCATGCTCGCTGTCCGTAAGCGACGGTAACTGTCGCTCGGACAGCAAGGCTCAACAAAAAGCTCCCGCCATTGACGACTTCTCATTCCCCGATTTGCGCTCTACAACGCTCCTCATTTCGACGTCCTCCCTGGTTAGTTATGAACACCTATTTTGCCCTCGCCGCCGCTACTGCCGCCTTAGTCAGCTCTGTGGATGCCACTGCTTGCACGGTAACGGAACAGCAGAGTGCTTACCTGTCGATGATCGGCCTTCTCACGGGATCATCGCTCTCGGATGTGCCTCGGCCTCGGGCTACAACATGCTGTACGCTACAGCTCTGCCTACCGAATCTGAATACGTCGCCATGTGCGCCGTTGACGCGTGCCACGACTTGATTGTGTCAGTCCTCGCCACGAATCCCCGAACTGTGACCTGACGATCCCCACGAGCAACGCTGTCATGAACGTCTACGAGCTTGCGAACGGATTTGAGCCAAAATGTGACTCCATCACTGCGACGACTGCCCCACCAACGGATGCCCCCACGACGGCTCCTACCGATGTCCCCACAACGGCTCCTACCGATGTCCCCACGACGGCTCCTACCGATGTCCCCACGACAGCTCCTACCGATGCTCCTACAACGGCTCCTACCGACGCTCCTACAACGGCTCCTACCAATGCTCCTACGATGGCGCCGACTGAAGCACCTACACACGGCCACGACAGAACCTACGGTTCCCGGTGCTGCCTGTTAAAAGGAGGAACTCCTGGGGCTTTGCTGGCCAATTCTGTGAGCTATGCATAAGCGATAACTACAGGGATGAAAGCTAGCTTCAATAGTGGATGTGGCATGGCCGCAGCTTTACCTTTCCTGCTAATGAATTTTGTTTGATTCGCAGTTTGTAGCTACCGAGTTGTAAATCGTTTCTGAGAGATCTGACGTTTTGTGGTAAACAAAATGTTTACACATGCCAGGCGTGAGGAGAGCCAAGAGAGCATCGATTTTGAGCGGCTGAGTTTCAATTCTGTTGAGAGCAAAGTTTCCCTTTGGGATTGCGCTGGGCCAAAACAACTTTTCAATCCAACGTGTGTGTTGTGGTGTTTGTAAGTTCCACCGATAAGTAATAAGTGGTCTTCCACACATTGTATTTGGAATTTTGTCTTTTCGGATTTTAGCAACTAGGCGAGTTCCTGCACGTAGTTAAGGCTTGACGGCACAGCGGCTGGCAGTCTAAGCAGATGGTGACAGCGACGTGTACTTAGACTCAAAGCCGTTCGCATACTCGTAGACGTTGGTCGTGAGGCTGCTCGTCGGCATCGTCAGATCGCAATCAGGAGGGTCCAAGGCGACGATCTTCTCGATCATCGTATGACACGCGGTGGAGGCACACATTGCATGGTACCTTTGCAGTGGATGCTATATTACTGATGGCACTGAGAATGTCCTACTGGTCCCTATGCCTAAATATATGGATGTGGCTGGCTACGCATTCCCACAACACGTACGCTGCAAGTCTTTCCAGCCACTTTTTTCTGCCTACGTTTCTTGCGCTGCTGGCCTCGCCGAAATGCTCTCAGCCGTCTCGCTCCGTGCTTCCCCTTCAGTCCGCTCTTGAGCAGTTCCAGCACGTTCTTCGCTGTGTCGACGTCCCTGTTCCAGAAGTTGGCCTTTGTAATGGGATGACCAGACTCGTTACATTGGATCGAAGGCGGAAACAGGTATTGCGATTAGCTTGAACTCTCATTGAATTTTATATTTTCCACAAAAAAGGAAATGTGGACATTCTCGGTGCCTTTCATAATAAGAGAAAATGTAGTGAAGACACAATGACAATACTTAGTAGGTATAGATCTCTTGAGTCTGAGAGATGCAAGGCTAAACCATAGAGCGCCATGGCCACAGAATGCCGATCGAGGATAAGCCTAGCGAGTGAATCTAATCCGCAAACCTTGGTCGTTCGGTTCAACAACAGCGAATTCATCAATACCCAGCCAGCAACACGATACCAAGCAAACAAACACACACAAACTTGACATAAGCAACATTTATTCAGGAGTTGGTGTAAAGCTCCACCTGCGTGTCCAAGTGAAAAAACTTTAGGTAGAAGCCGCGATAGCTCCTCGAGATAAAAAGGAATCGATACAAAGCGCAATTCCACGCAGTAGCATTTCTTCCTCGGGACTTGTCGCTTATGTAGATTAAGACGATAGCGAAGCACACGTGGCCGAGAAGCCGTTAGCGTACGTGTAGACGTTCAGCACCAGGCCGCTCGTCGGCACCGTCAGATCGCAGTCGGGTGGGTTAAGCGAAATGATGGTCGTGATCATGCTCTGACACGCCGTGGACGCGCACATGAGCTCGTACTGGGCAGTGGTCGGTAGCGCCGTCGCAGTCAGCATCGAGTATCCCGAGTCCGTCGAGCACTGGCTGAACGAAGTGTCCGCCAGGATGCTCACCAAGGCTACGTATGCAGCCGTCTGCTGGGTCGTGGTGCACGTGGTGGCGGAGACGGAGCCAACGAGGGCGGCGGCGGTGGCAGCAAGGAGGGCACGGAAGTTCATCTTGGTGTTGAGTGGAGGGTGGGAAGTGGTTGATTGGGGTTGGCAAGTCAAATTGCAGAATGGTCAAGACTGCAAACGGTGAATGGTATCGAGGACATGAGACTCTTGTCAAGAGTGTGTAGGCAGTAGGCAAGCTCAGCAAGAAGAGGGGAGTAGGAAGGCTAGAAGCTGGTGTTCACGAATCGGCCTGCATGGCGCTGACGGAAGTAGCGCCTGCTACTGCGTGCCGAGTGGATCGCATCCGGTATAGCAGCAGGTCGTATCGACCTTGGCATCGGAGCAGTCGCCACGATGATCAGGATGTGTCCGGAAGGCAGTGAAGCTACAGTATTCGTCTGATTCCTCTGCTTGCTGTCTGCGCAGTGCGCGGTTATTACGAACAGCCATTACCAGCAGCCGGTGCTGGTGTCCACCATCTCGCTGTTCGCGTGAACTTACCTTTGAGGTTCTGGATTACACAGCTACTATACTGCAGACGACGGTTAATCGCGACAATCGATGAGTCAAACCTTTCGCCAAACTACTGTTACAGATACCGTAGATCTGAGCCAGGCGCATCTTAGTTCTCGCAAAACGAGCTTTTGCCTCAGGCAAAATCTACAGCAGCGATCCAGTCTAAACCAGATCATTTCGTTCAGAGAAACACTCAATAGTATTGATTCATAAAGCTCGTCCAGGACGAGTTGTCCTCCTATACTAGGGAACAAGGCTTTCGAGTAGAAGCACCTATAGCTTCTAGTTGAACAGGATATCGACACTTGAGCACACGAGACGACGCGCTGCAAATCCGAATTTCCTACTTCAGGTTTGGAGCGTCGTTGCTTACGACGACAGCGAAGTGCACGTGGACGAGAAGCCGTTAGCGTACGAGTAGACGTTCAGCACCAGGCCGCTCGTCGGCACCGTCAGATCGCAGTCAGGCGGGCTCAGAGTCACGATCTTGGCAATCATTGCTTCGCATGCCGTCGATGCGCACATGAGCTTGTACTGGGCAGTGGTCGGTAGCGCCGTCGCAGTCAGCATCGAGTATCCCGAGTCCGTCGAGCACTGGTTGAACGAAGTGTCCGACAGGATGCTCACCAAGGCTACGTACGCAGCCGTCTGCTGGGTCGTGGTGCACGTGGTGGCGGAGACGGAGCCAACGAGGGCGGCGGCGGTGGCAGCAAGGAGGGCACGGAAGTTCATTGTGGTGGTAGAGGGGCGGGGTTGTGGTGGACTGAGCAAGTTGCGGAATGAGCAGAGCTGTTCGTGTCGCTTGGCTGTCCGTGAGAAGTGGGAGGCTCCACTGCATCACATTAACGCGGGGTCCGCCACTACATTGAGGATTCCTCGGTAGAGGTGCTCCAACGCCTCGAACGGCGAATACAAACGTTGCTCCGTGAATCTTTTCGTTGGCAGCAGACGCCTGTCCCATGTATCCAAGCGCGAGCAAGGGCAGGGCGGTGCATCTGATCCTGCAGCAGAGGAATCGCATCCTGGTGGATGATCCCGTGACAGGATTCTCTTTACGTCAACGTTGACGCGACTGACAAGTCAGTCCGCTGCTACAAGTAAAACTGGGGTCTCTCACCACACGGACGATGATGACGATGCCCCGCTGCTGATGCCTCCGAGGCACTAGGCTAACACGGCTCGGCTCAATTATAGTGACTTTTGGGCATGTTATTTATTGCCATAACATAGTGAGCGTGGTGAGCGCTTTACATACCCTCATGTAGCATCCTGGCGCCATGGCGCGCTTCGTTGGATATCCCAGAGCAGTTTCTCTCACACTGCACCACAATAGACGCGCGGGGAAACTGCAGTGCAGACTGCATTTTGGAGCTTCGTCTGGCGCTGCTGATAGATGCCACGCTGTGGACACTATCCACAGCGTGGCATGTATCTGCCGGACACTTGCGAGAGAAAGTTCGTCCAGGCATCGGCAAGCTTGGCACCACAAGCAACTACTGCCTGAAGGGATCCGTTGGTAATGCCTCCGACCCAACTCAACACGTCCCCGCTGTCGTGTCGCAGCCCCGGGCTGAGTCCGAATGGGAGAAGATGGATTCAATTGATCGGTCAAGTTATCCGGCGACTGTGAACATCATGCTCGTCCGGTACTGTATCGGTGATGCATGCCGCAAAATAAGAGACCGTGGGAAGTACTGGCTCAACATGTTGTATACTTCGGGGTGTACGCAGCGCCTTGCAACTACTCTGCGTTGAACGCTCAGGGGGTATGGATGCCATCCGGTGGATACAAAGCATTTCACGGACTCCAGCGAGCTCGAAGCTCGTTTTGGTTCCATTTGATGGGGTACTTAATAGGTTAACCACGGATCCAACATTTGATTTTATCTTATGTCTTAGGCGCTGTACTGAAAATCAGCTAGAGTAAAACAGTGGGATACACTTTCTGCTGGAATGTCTTATAGTACACGATCTAGCGTCTTTAGCACTGTCCGTTAACTCGTCCTCGAGCATATTGATCGCTACTTCAGACTGATACAGTTTGTCCAGTCTCTCTCTGGTTTGTCAGTTCACTGCCTTCCTCTTCAGGACTGCGATTTTCCAATAATTACTGGCAGGCAATCTTCAAACTTACCTATTCGATTGTAGGTGTTTCTGGCTAGTTGGTTCTGCATCGTGCATATCGCTGACAGAGACAGAGAAATTGTGGTGTAAATATCCATAATACATTTTGAGTCAATTCTCGGATAATATGCAGGTATAAAGGCGCCTTGTCTTTAATCCGCCGCAACCTACCCAGATTCGAGCGGATGAATTCCGCTTGAATCTTGTGCAGTACACTTCAGCGGATTGGCCATTTCGCTAGAATTTTGGTTTGCAGTACACCCCTCTTAGAAATGAATCCGACATACAGCTGTGGGAATGACGCCGTGTTGAAATGTGGATCCTTTTGCGTGTAGTGAAGCAGTATTGGAGCTAGGGTCGAGAGTATGGGACCAGCAAGAGAACAGGTCTGGCATATTAAGTAGGAAATAGGAGCAGGGTCTGTCTGAATCTGACCACAAGTCGCTTTTGCATTTGTTTCATGGGCGTTCTTGCGGCCTGGAGGACATTTCATGGTAACCATGAGCACGAAGTAGAGATCATTTCGAGTCGCGTACTTGTAGCATGGATATTCTATTGCGCCGATTCAAGTTTTATTTTATTTTAAACTCGGAGGGGAGCAAGTAATTAATGCCGTTTGCATGTAGGAGGCTCTGCATCAGCCCCGCAGACACTTTTTAGACGGGGCCGTCGAAAAGGTGCCTTTATGCCTCCCCATCAAATGGAACCAAAACGAGCTTCGAGCTCGCTGGAGTCCGTGAAATGCTTTGTATCCACCGGATGGCATCCATACCCCCTGAGCGTTCAACGCAGAGTAGTTGCAAGGCGCTGCGTACACCCCGAAGTATACAACATGTTGAGCCAGTACTTCCCACGGTCTCTTATTTTGCGGCATGCATCACCGATACAGTACCGGACGAGCATGATGTTCACAGTCGCCGGATAACTTGACCGATCAATTGAATCCATCTTCTCCCATTCGGACTCAGCCCGGGGCTGCGACACAGACAGCGGGGACGTGTTGAGTTGGGTCGGAGGCATTACCAACGGATCCCTTCAGGCAGTAGTTGCTTGTGGTGCCAAGCTTGCCGATGCCTGGACGAACTTTCTCTCGCAAGTGTCCGGCAGATACATGCCACGCTGTGGATAGTGTCCACAGCGTGGCATGTATCCTGTCAGCAGCGCCAGACGAAGCTCCAAAATGCAGTCTGCACTGCAGTTTCCCCGCGCGTCTATTGTGGTGCAGTGTGAGAGAAACTGCTCTGGGATATCCAACGAAGCGCGCCATGGCGCCAGGATGCTACATGAGGGTATGTAAAGCGCTCACCACGCTCACTATGTTATGGCAATAAATAACATGCCCAAAAGTCACTATAATTGAGCCGAGCCGTGTTAGCCTAGTGCCTCGGAGGCATCAGCAGCGGGGCATCGTCATCATCGTCCGTGTGGTGAGAGACCCCAGTTTTACTTGTAGCAGCGGACTGACTTGTCAGTCGCGTCAACGTTGACGTAAAGAGAATCCTGTCACGGGATCATCCACCAGGATGCGATTCCTCTGCTGCAGGATCAGATGCACCGCCCTGCCCTTGCTCGCGCTTGGATACATGGGACAGGCGTCTGCTGCCAACGAAAAGATTCACGGAGCAACGTTTGTATTCGCCGTTCGAGGCGTTGGAGCACCTCTACCGAGGAATCCTCAATGTAGTGGCGGACCCCGCGTTAATGTGATGCAGTGGAGCCTCCCACTTCTCACGGACAGCCAAGCGACACGAACAGCTCTGCTCATTCCGCAACTTGCTCAGTCCACCACAACCCCGCCCCCTCTACCACCACAATGAACTTCCGTGCCCTCCTTGCTGCCACCGCCGCCGCCCTCGTTGGCTCCGTCTCCGCCACCACGTGCACCACGACCCAGCAGACGGCTGCGTACGTAGCCTTGGTGAGCATCCTGTCGGACACTTCGTTCAACCAGTGCTCGACGGACTCGGGATACTCGATGCTGACTGCGACGGCGCTACCGACCACTGCCCAGTACAAGCTCATGTGCGCATCGACGGCATGCGAAGCAATGATTGCCAAGATCGTGACTCTGAGCCCGCCTGACTGCGATCTGACGGTGCCGACGAGCGGCCTGGTGCTGAACGTCTACTCGTACGCTAACGGCTTCTCGTCCACGTGCACTTCGCTGTCGTCGTAAGCAACGACGCTCCAAACCTGAAGTAGGAAATTCGGATTTGCAGCGCGTCGTCTCGTGTGCTCAAGTGTCGATATCCTGTTCAACTAGAAGCTATAGGTGCTTCTACTCGAAAGCCTTGTTCCCTAGTATAGGAGGACAACTCGTCCTGGACGAGCTTTATGAATCAATACTATTGAGTGTTTCTCTGAACGAAATGATCTGGTTTAGACTGGATCGCTGCTGTAGATTTTGCCTGAGGCAAAAGCTCGTTTTGCGAGAACTAAGATGCGCCTGGCTCAGATCTACGGTATCTGTAACAGTAGTTTGGCGAAAGGTTTGACTCATCGATTGTCGCGATTAACCGTCGTCTGCAGTATAGTAGCTGTGTAATCCAGAACCTCAAAGGTAAGTTCACGCGAACAGCGAGATGGTGGACACCAGCACCGGCTGCTGGTAATGGCTGTTCGTAATAACCGCGCACTGCGCAGACAGCAAGCAGAGGAATCAGACGAATACTGTAGCTTCACTGCCTTCCGGACACATCCTGATCATCGTGGCGACTGCTCCGATGCCAAGGTCGATACGACCTGCTGCTATACCGGATGCGATCCACTCGGCACGCAGTAGCAGGCGCTACTTCCGTCAGCGCCATGCAGGCCGATTCGTGAACACCAGCTTCTAGCCTTCCTACTCCCCTCTTCTTGCTGAGCTTGCCTACTGCCTACACACTCTTGACAAGAGTCTCATGTCCTCGATACCATTCACCGTTTGCAGTCTTGACCATTCTGCAATTTGACTTGCCAACCCCAATCAACCACTTCCCACCCTCCACTCAACACCAAGATGAACTTCCGTGCCCTCCTTGCTGCCACCGCCGCCGCCCTCGTTGGCTCCGTCTCCGCCACCACGTGCACCACGACCCAGCAGACGGCTGCATACGTAGCCTTGGTGAGCATCCTGGCGGACACTTCGTTCAGCCAGTGCTCGACGGACTCGGGATACTCGATGCTGACTGCGACGGCGCTACCGACCACTGCCCAGTACGAGCTCATGTGCGCGTCCACGGCGTGTCAGAGCATGATCACGACCATCATTTCGCTTAACCCACCCGACTGCGATCTGACGGTGCCGACGAGCGGCCTGGTGCTGAACGTCTACACGTACGCTAACGGCTTCTCGGCCACGTGTGCTTCGCTATCGTCTTAATCTACATAAGCGACAAGTCCCGAGGAAGAAATGCTACTGCGTGGAATTGCGCTTTGTATCGATTCCTTTTTATCTCGAGGAGCTATCGCGGCTTCTACCTAAAGTTTTTCACTTGGACACGCAGGTGGAGCTTTACACCAACTCCTGAATAAATGTTGCTTATGTCAAGTTTGTGTGTGTTTGTTTGCTTGGTATCGTGTTCTAGCGCAAACTTGCTTCACGCGTAATATTCGGCTCCGCTGCCCTGAGCCACACGTGCGCGCGATTGTCGTCCGCTCTTGGCTTGACAGAAGCGACCAAGCGTTTAGTCTTACGTCGTGATTGTCCAACTATTGGTCATGGAGTTTGTCTGGTTGACACGAATTAAAGCTTAGTGTCAGTTGCTCTTGATTCCTTCCAGACTCGAAATTCACGTGAAAATAAGGCAATCGAGAGCTCGCCGTGATTCCTAGTGTCGTGCTCTCGGCGCAACCTGGTGAGGTTTATTATTACTCGTACACAGGCCTCGCTCCTCTTAATTTCTAGAGCGCCCCGATACCGATTCCTTCGTAGCCAGCTCCACTGATCTCCATGGCCTCCGCTGCTTCCGACTCGTCGAAAACCCCTCGAATTGCAGATGACGCACTCTTGGTCTTCTTTGCCTTCGGAGACTTGGCAGGCCGCGCCACATTCTGCTTGTAGGAAGAAAAACAAAACAATGTAAAACATCATTAATATATATATATTACAATCAGATAGCATTAAACGTACAATAGAAACCCCATTTTCTTGCAGAGCGCCTCTGCCTCTGCCCACTTGAGAACGCCATACTCTAGACACCACTTCTGAGCCATGTGACTGTCTGGACGCTGCTGTAGCAAACTCTCATAGAAGACGCGGTCCGCGAAGCCCTGGAAGAGAGTTGATTTAAATAGATAAAATAAACGTGTTATGCTATACAATGCGATGATGTCTACTACGTACGGGTGACGGCGTGGGGTGCTTCTGCCCAGGCTTGCGGTTCGCCTCCTGCTCCTTAGACCATTCTTCCTCCTCGATCATTTTTGTTTGTTTCTGAAGATGTTTTTTACTTGTTATTTGTATGGCATATTTTTAACAAATCACAGCAGCGAAGCTTTTGTAGCCAAATTACAGCCGTGGACTACAGCAATAAAAGGTCAAGAAACCTCATGCGCCCTTGGACTCGCCTCACACAACCTCCTGCGCCTTGACCAGTAGGATCTGGTCGTGCTCCTTCCGCTTCTACAACCGAAGACCACGTACGCCGTCGTGCTGATTAGAGTCTAGAGAAAGAGATCCCCCGTGTCTGGCATACGAATCATCTTCCTGGCCATGCCGCATTAGTACGCAGTTATGACTCGTAGCGAAGTCACCTACATGGTGAGACAATATCACCTTCCCAAAGAGACACTGCATCCTGCCTGGAACTAGGCACCGCCTCCTAGGAGGGTACTAGTAGACTACAGTGTGGCGATTAATTTAACACAGCAATCGTTGAATTTCCATGTCGTAGACTACATGACCACGTCGAGCATCGATGGGTTTGCATTACTCTAGGGATCTTGGCAAGACTACGACTAGTACCTCAGACATCGCGGAACCTTCTCCGCACCAGTATAGTTCAAGATCACGTAGTGACAAGCGGCCAATATGGAGACAGAAGGGGCTATATCCATGCTACAATTGTCGTCCGCTCTCGGCTTCTGGCTGCTAGACGGAAGGAAGCGCAGAGAAACCGCTCTGCCTCGCGCTGGCCACGCCATGGCGACATCAATCCCGCTCTCTGTAGCAGCGTCACCTTAGTCCGGCTATCGCCGTTAAGACGGAAAGAGTTTGTGCTGGTTGTCGTCTCTTGTCATGCTCGCGAACATGTGAATAGGCTTCTAAGTCTCACCAGGCGAACGAACCAACGGTTTCCTAAAAGATCCAGATTTGAGCCAGGTGGGTGTGTTGAAGTTGTGTGAGATCGTCTCGCTCTTTGAGCTCCGCTATAACCTTTTCTTCCAGAGAACTCCTTCTACAACGGCGCCCTTGGTGTTCCACATAACGATCGTCATTTCCAACGCACACATCTGTCGATTCATTTCACTGTTGCTTTACTATCACCAAAGCAGGCAGCAAGTGAATCTTCCCCGTTTGGGGGCACAAATCCATCGCCACTCGATCTCATACACATTCCAGGGACGTAATAACGGGGACTGACCTCAGCAAGTCGCATGAACACAGACTGCTGTATCAGCTTTGCGTGCATATAGCGACCCCTCTGGACTTAAGAAATGAAAAGGAGGGTATTGCTAAGCACCTCGCAATGACTGAACAACACGCGTTCGTCGACCATTAATAACCTTCGCCCTAACGCAATCTTCGCTGGCATAAGGTATGTGACCGCAACATTACGTTCGTCTGAAATTCGCTTCCGCCAAGCAACCTTAGATGCTGAAACGCACTGACAGGCTGCAGAGTGCCATACACCAAGGTCAAGTGTAATCTGCACTTGGCGCTGAAGACGTGTCTACAAGTGCCCTTTCGTGTCGCTATTTTACTAGTCGCGCGTGGTACGTAACCATCACACCAGAAGTCGGACTCAAGTTGTCAGCGCTCTTTCGAAAATGGCCATTCAGCAGAAAATGGTTTCTCAGCACTACCCCTTTCTCCAACGCGCACCAGACCAGTGACCGCACCTCTAATCTGGATACTGGCGGCATTTCAGTGCGAGAACGCCCTTCCGCGCGAGTTCCGTCGAAAACCAGGGGTAGAAAGCGCATGTGTCACATTCGGCACAGTTTTCCAAGAAGGTAGAAACTTGCTGCCACGTCGAAGGATACTTCTTCCATGGTTAGTTCCTCGCTCTTGTCCGTGGCATCTTTCTTAGCCTCCGACCCCTCCACGCTGCAAACTCCTCTCTTGCAAACGCCTGTCGACTTGCCACTTTCGAATTTGCCGTGACAGATCACAGGCAAGAAAACGTCGCCATCAACGCGTCTCACGCTATCTGGCAGTCGATCACTTCGTCCGCCGACTCCTCCACCACAAAGTACTAGTTCTCCAACTCCGGCAAGCATCAACCCACCAACATGACCACTTGTTTACCACATGTACACGCCATCGCGCAATCACTACCAACCAATCATCCCTCTTTGGGTGGGATGCCGCGTCGCAAGAGCTCACTCGCAGCGTCCTATGCGTCGTACGTCGTCCGCGTCCACACCCGCCATGGCATCAAAACTCTGTCTTTTGATGTGCTCGCCGAGCTGTTCACGTTTACTGCTAAAAAGCTGCTGAAGACCTCGGCATCAGCAGTCGCACTCTCATCCGCGTCTGTAGGTCATTGGGCATTCGGCGCTGGCCGTACCTTGGGTTTCGGGTGAAAGAATGTTGAGCGCATCCGCCAAGAAGCTATGGAGAACCTGCGACGCAAACTTGAGAAAGAAGGAGATTCGCTGCCCACAGCAATACCCCATCCCAACGCGTCCAGCCTCCGTGGTGCCAGCGCTAAGCGGCTCTTACAAGTGAAGCTACCCCAGATGACCCTACCAGCATTACTGGGAGCAGCGCCGTGTAAGGTATCTCGTGCGAGAACGAGCTCCTGGTGCTCGTCCCCAACGCTTTCAAATGCCACCTTGATCGTTTCCGATGAAGACGAACGAATGTCTGAAGGAGATGACTGCGACTGGATGACTACACCGATGGGAACTCAGGTGCCATCCTTTTCACCTTCACACCCTACAGTAACTCCATTGATGACGCCACCGTCTACAATTCATGGTTTTAATCTCGACCTGCAGCGCGTCAGCCCAAGTAAGGGACCTGCAACCGGTTATTCAACGATCAACCCATCGTATGTCAAAAGCACCTCCTGACAGCACAAAGCACCTCCTGGACAGCACAAACAGCGCCCCATCAGTCTGGCGAACAGGCATCGCCAATCATGCCGTCTCTGAACCTGCTCGTAAACGCCTCCATCCTCACGTCTTTCAAGCAGGGCATGTTAACGCAGCTGCCGCTGGACAACACCACAATCACCGATCAATCGCACAATCCATTCCGCCACCCTCGCATCATGTCGATGCAAGATATCCTGACACTGCACCAATGAGTCATCCTTTGTGATACACCTAGTAGTTGAGTTTCTCTCCATATTGTCTGAATAAATACATCGACGTCCGCTAAAAAATACTTCTTCTGAAGTCAAAACAATGGGTTTACCATTGAAACATGCTTTTAAAGCCCACACGCGCTAAGAAAGCGATTGATTCCGCCACCTGTGCCAGGGGGCACTGGTAATCTGTTGGTAGCATGTAGTTTTGCAGTGCGCTAAAGCAATACTGAGCTTTTCCGATGTTCTTCCGGGCATTCTCGCGTCGAACACCATACGTGCGAAGCAGATTTGTGAATGCTTCCACTTCATCAGGAAGAAGTCCGTGTGAACGCGCAAGCAGGTTTGCTTCTTCGAGAGTAACTGACATCGATGTACGATCTTTTGCAGATTTGCACATCGTCACACGACCTCCACCAACGACACGCGCGATGGAGGAAGACAGACTCAAGATAGACATCCGCTTGGATCGCCCAGATTGTTGTATGCTTTCTTTGAGTGCCAAGAGAGATGCTTGAATCCGGCCGAGATCTTCTGCGGTGTACATGGAAGTCGACGCTTCATCGCTACGGTGGTTCATCGAGCACCACTCCGTAAATTCGCTGACATATTCTTCCAGTTCCGCCACATTCTCAGTATTAATTTCCTTCTGTAATGACGCCTTACCGACAGTATTTGCGACCGTCTGCATCTCATTCATCCCCTGGGAGAAGATCACAGGCACGACCCGAATGGGTTTCTGAAACAACAGCTTTGCACGCATTTTTCTGTCCTGCCGTCAATAACGGTAAATAAATAGCCCCCGAAAACGCGTCCTGCCCCGGAATCCGATGCATGTTACGATCTGAAATTCGCGTGCACTACGTGTAATGATAGGAAGTTCTATCACAATGCCCGTGGGTCCAGCAGTGATAGAGACTCGGAAAGCTGCAGCGCGCGGCGATTTTACAGGCCGTAACTTTATGTGGACCCTCCCCAGTTCCTTTACAGCCGCCTCTGTGTCCCCAGCATTCCCAGTTCGTTACCATACGTAGACAGCAGCGACTCTACTGAAAACAGAAACCCAACTTTCGATAGTATCTCCAAGTAGTCGATGCCCCGAGCCTTTAACGGGTGGGAGCCAAAGCTAGGTGGTCGTGCGTATGCACGTAAAGAGTTTGCTGAAAGCACGTGACAAGTGCACTCATCGACTGGGAAAATGCCACTTCAAGCCGACGTTCCACATCCCACTTTAACTCGTTGTACTTACGTTCAAGAGCATCCATCGTGAGATCTGAGCTCCCCTGCGCTTCTTTCACCAGGCGCGCATGAAGCCGCTCGAGCTCTTCGCGCATTTGTCGGACGCCGCCACTTTTAAACCCGTACACATGTGCTGCAAATGCCCCGACTGTTGTCGTACCGTACATCCGATGATTGTGAAATGAGGCGCGGCAATTAAATGCTGTATCAATCGCCATCGATGATTTATTCTCTTGGGCGTTGGGTATAACGACGTCTATCGCTTCATTTCCCACATTGCAGTCCATCCCACGCTTCGCTTCTAATAAATCAATATTGCCTGGGGTCAGGCCCGCATCAAACTCAGCTGCAACAGTATCCGATACAGCAGTATCATCTATGCCATAGATACTCTCAAACTCTTCTTCAGTGATCCCCATGGCTACGATGGTTTCTGCTAACTTCCTCTGCTCAGCAGGTACACCAACATTTTGCCCTTCAGCTCCTTTGTTTACAATCGTTTCTGCTGAATCGAATGAGATTACTCGACGACGCAACGCCTCGACAGGTTCAAGTGGTTGTTCTTCCGACGTGGAATATTGCATCCGTACACTCTCGTCGAAGACATCGCTTTCCATTGGCCTAGAGTCATCAAGATTACTCTGCCGCACACTGGACTCTCTGGACACGTGCAACGGAGACGATAGCATCGTTCCAACAAACGAGTTCACAAGACGAGTGTAACGTGCTGCGGTAGATTGGTCGCCATAGTAAACATCTCTTTCCGAGGTTGGGACAGCATTGCCCACAGTCATCAATTGCTGGTGAAGGTTCAAAGCTAAAAATCGTAGATCTGCATCTGCTTTCATGGTGCTTGGTTTGAAAGTGAGCCCGGCGTGCTGAGTGGCTCCGTATCGCAAAATCGAGTCCTCCACTTCAGAAATATATTTTTCCATTGTTTTCACCAAATCCAATCGCCACTTCCGTTTTTTCTCTCGACAGCATCGTCTTGAATTTGAATAATCATTTCGGATAGCATACCTATACTGGGTGCGGACCTGGTACGGTTTTCAGGCTGTAATGAGGAATTCACACCGGAAGCCAGCAGCAAGGACTCCGAGCCTTCAGTCGACTGCGTGGTGTCGCCTAATCCACCTTCTTGCACAGTGCCAAGACCTCTTGGTGACGCAGGAGCTAGAGAAGGCACTGAATAGCCACCGACGCTAGGCGTCGATAGTTGACTAGATGGAGTTGATGAAGAACTCCCGTCGCCATCTTCAACTGCAATTGCACGTTTAAGTACATCAAGTTTCACCAGCAAGTCGGACAGGATCAACTGAAGCAACTGATAGGGTACCTCCCACGTATACACACTTTCGATCAGCTCTTCTTCAACTAGCATTTTTCCTTGTGCGCGTTGAGAGATGGATGCAAGATCAATCATTTGCTGAGCAATCTCGGAATATGCTGAGGTATCACTAGACACAGCCTTGTCGGTGTCCGTATTTTCGATCCCGATATACATAAATGACCGAGTGATGCGCTCAAGTCCACCAGCATACATCTTAGCGTCCAACCCTTTCACCTCGGCTTCACAACGTATAACAATTTCGCCCGAGGACCGCGTTCGCGACAATGGTGAAAATAACGGAAATATTGAGGCTCGGCCAACCGAAGGTATAGACTCACTCATAAATGACGACAGCGGAACAAGTGGGTCACCCACAAGCCACTGGCTATTGAGATCCTCCAGGGAGCTCGGATTCCGAACAGAGTACACTGAGGCACGAAGCACATCACACTGGCGCATTTCAACGGCCAGCATTAAGTGGAAACACGGGTCCTCCGAATGCGAAATCTCAGTCCGGCCGATCTCAGCCAACACTGCGCCTGTCTCCGGATCTATAAGGTGGAGCACAACGAACGACGACGACAACAGAGATGCCTTTGTTGGCAACTTCAAATTGAAGCACTGAAACGACAGCCATGCGGACACAAGACAAGAACCTGCTGACCCAGACGAGTTGGAGTTCCATAAGTGACCAGACACAGCCACTTGCTTGGCCTGTCTTTCGAATCAACCACCGACGGTGAGCTGGCAGCAGCACTTGCAGAGTCATTTTTATGGAACTGTTGGCCAATGTTTCTTCGCCTTTGCTCCCACCTCCCAAATGCTGCCGCACCACAAGCTCCAATCGACGTCTTGCGCGATCCAGTACACCACTTCCTAGTCCTAGTGACAGCGGGCTAGGTCGACGACGAGTAGTCCAATATCGTCCCTGTCCACCAGACGGCGAATTTGAGGCCATTGCTTCGTTATTCGTCGCCAGAACACCGCTCGAGCCCTTACCCGATACTAACAATGGCCAAGGTACCGCTTCATTATCTAGAAGCGGGGTCGACTCGGATGTTGCCCCTACATTATTGTAGCTGAGGCTTCGACGCGTAGGGAACTGTAATGTCGGTTCTACTTCCCACATCAAGATTAAAAACAGCGCACAAGGCACAAGCTCAGGAATTGCATACCCACGACGACACAAACATCCGGGCTATGGATATCACCGCATCCCTGATGGGAGAATGGTCTCTGGATGTACATGATGGTGCGTAGTAGAAACAACACTGCACAGACACCCATGACCACGATGGTAAACCTCAATGCTCGCGTGAGTTTCTTTTCCACACGTTCATCCACACGTCTTCTCAGTCCATTGCCCGATGGCCTCAGTACTCTCTCCACTCGACGTCTCATCTTCCACGTGGAATAGACCAGTCCCAGGGAGCTCACAAAGCTGCCCAGTGCGATGAACAGCACGGGCAAAACTCCCGTCCAGAGCGTCGACTTGTCTAGCTTCGTGCGTGTGTGTTCTGCCTTGGTAACTTTGGCCAAATGCAGCACTGAGAGTCCCAATATAATTGCGTAGAAGAGGCCGTTGGAGAGGACAAACGTGATCCAGATGCGTCTCGAGCGTCGAGAGATCTTTGGATTGGCGATGTCGATCCAGAAGAGCGTCTGGAAGAGCACGAGGGAAAGAAAAAGCACAAAGAAGCTCGGTTTAACAGATTCCTCAGCACTCCTTGACTCAGGAAAGAGGCTGCACGCGTCACAGCGAACAGCACCATGAGACGCTGGAAAGTGTTTCGCTGACTGCTGTGGAAGGCTGAGGAGGACTGCAGAGTCGAGAGAGAGAGTACTCGACAGGCAGCTACGAGGCCAAGAGTGAGGTAAACAGCCACACATAGAGTCTCGAGAGCTGCAGACGCCTGTGGGAGGAAAACCAAACCGTCGTCAACGTTCGAATTGAGAGCCACGGGAGGCGCTTCAGCTGGGGCGGAGGCCATGGGAGAAGACGCAGAGAGAGATACGGCGACGGATTAGAGTCGCAGCAAGACCCATGGACGCGCGTGGAGGCGCGGAGACGGCAGGGGCGTGAGGGATGGCGGCTGTTTGCTAGTGGCGTGGGCGGGGCTTGTTGATGTACGCGCGCTCGCTTCCGCGCTCCGTTAGACGACGGTATAGTATAACCAAGTAACTAGGAACTGCCAAAATCAGGGCTGGTCTTGTAAATTTACAAAATACAAAGAACTGGCATATTTAAAGCAAAATACTTTTTGTATCAACACAAGGTGTTGTAATCTCACAAAATCAGTCGCATGTATTGCGTTGAGAAAAAGGAGCTGCAGATTTCATGCTGCTTCAAGATCCTACAGATAAGGCTTTACTCTTGCCATCAGTAGCAGTAAGGACGTCGATTCCGGTGCAATGAACGGGTGGCCCACAATCCCCTGCACCTTGCACTCTGAGTCAGCAACTTCAACGACATGTGCATAGATGGATACATTTTCAACCTCTAAGCTCTGGGCTTACTCTTGCTCTTCTGCTTCTTCTTCAGAAGCGCCTTCTCTAGTGCACTCTGCGCACCGACAGCCTTTGGTTTATTGGCTGTAACAGGACGAGATGGCGCATTTTCTCCACCTTCCGTTTCTTCATGAGCCTCTTGCATATGTTGCTGTGCTCTACCTTGCAACGGTGGAACCTGCTTTGTGAGCAGTAAATATGCACCAAATGGCTTTGTCTCCGTGGCACTCGGTGTGCTTTCTGGCTTGGGCGGTGCAGCAGCTGCTGCTGCTGCTGCTGCTGCTGCTTCATCCTCCACAGTCATGGCAGGCTCCACCAAAACTTCAGCCTCTGCAAACTCCTCGTTGAATTCACCACTACTGCTACTACTGTGCTGCACATCTATCGAGGGTGCCTCCTTCTCACCGGCATGCTCTCCACGATGATCGACAGACACCATTGCTGGCGCTATCTTCACTGCTACTTTTTCCTCGTCTTCGGCATCAAGTAACGAAGAGACAACTGAGGTTGGTGGGGGCGATGTGATGGTTATATTGTCCACCGCACCGTCGGGGTTGCAGTCCCTTGTTGTTCACGGCGCTAGAAGTCCTCCCTCGAGGTGGCACAGTCTTCTTGTTCGCCAAGTTCTTGAGAGCCTGTCGCGCAGACGAAGGGTCCTTCGATAGTGAACTGCTAGATGTTGCAAGTGACTCTGCAACCCGGGCGGTTGAATTGACATTCTCACCGTCCACTTCCGCTCCTTCTTGACCTTGACGCTCTAATCGTAGCCGCTCCTTGTGGTTCTTCTTTAGCGTAGACTCGAGAGCGAACTTTTTGGGCGAGAGTTTCCGATTCTGCCAAAACACATACGTGCCAGTAGGTTGTGCTGGCACATCGTTCGTTGCGGTCGGCGCTGTCAAGTTGTCGGTTGGTGGCAGGCCGCCCCTAGCTTCGTCGATTGCTGTTGGCGGTCTTGTGTTTTTGCCTCGATGCAGTAGAGATGGCAGCCGTCCACCCACTTTGCGCATTAATTTGTGAGCTAGCGATTCACGCCGGTCTCGTAACTCACGTAGCATATTTTGACGCTTCACCAGCAGTTCAGCGCGTGGATCAGCGCTAGGGCCGAATCTGTCGGACGAGCTCACGAGTTTCTCAGAGTCGATTCTCTGTCGTGTATTTGAAGGTTGATCCGAGTTTATGGCTTGCGATTGTAATGTTTGGTGATAATGACGCACGCAATGCATACCATACAGGAAGTGCTCAAAGTCCACGAGATCTGCATACGCTGGATCAAAGGCTTCAAGCAGCTCCCTGACTGTCGGTGCTGGTACATGAACGCCCAACTCATATACTGCCTGCGCGATGGCTGTATGCGAGACTAAGCCGAGCTGTGCTGCATCCGCAGATACAAACAGCAATCGGAAGGCTTCAACTTCTTCGTCGCTAAAATTGCTCAGCGTCTTACGAAGTGTCTCGCGCCTCTGAGCCTCTAATGTTCGGTGCAACTTCTGCTTGTGGGCGCGTAGTTGCCGCAGGTAGCGTGCGCGTGTTACCCGCGTGATCAATCGGTGCTGGATGCGCACGGCTGCTGCATATCGCAGACGATCATATAAGTTGAGTGACTTGGCCAGGTGTTCGTGCTCCAACGATCGCGCATTCTGTGGGTCAATACGCAGCGCAGTCCGGCCATACCGAATAAGTCTTGCGATTAGCGTACGGGACCACCAATCCTTCACAGTTCGAGCCACAATGGACGCAAAGATGACGGTGGGTTCCACTACTAGCTCCTGCGTGGCCACGCCCACTGCCCATGCCAACACGCAACGCCATGACGTCGCCAAACCTAGTTCCATCGCACTAATCGCCACAACGTACGCCATGACCACAAGCCAAAGCAGACATATTGTGAACACTACATAGACTATCGATGCTGGATACGGAACATTTGTGGTGTCGTCGGCACCAACAGTGCTCACCCCGGCGGTGGTTTCTCCCTTTGCCCCATGTCATGGTTTCCGTCCAGAATATCGCCGTCTGCAAGGTTTTCGTGGGCTGAAGGAGTACTGGCGATCAAAACCTGCTCGTGCTTCAGCGGTGCAGCTGCGAGCTCACTTGCCACTGTGGGCGCCACGCTCTCTAAACTCGAGGCCAACAATTGTGAACGAAGCTTTCCACGAGTTGGTGCCGCAATTTTCAGCCCAACGACGGTCTCAAACGTCTCTCGGATATCTCTTTTTACCTCTTCCGCATCGGCTGTAGGGTCTGGTACACGTAGCTTGAGCTTGGAGTCCTTAGAAATGGCTAATTCCGTGCCAAAAAGAACGCGCTGACGGCCATGAGAAAAAGCCCTGCCATGGCAATTGCACAGTACGTAGCTACATCGGCACCTTGCTGGAATCGCGTAAGCATTTTGGAACGACAGCCTGGCAATGCAGTAAACTCCGCCTGCGTCTTATCCACGACGATGCCGCTGACACTCAGCGCTTGGTACGTGATTTGTACAGGATCTCCATCCGGGCACGGGAGATATGGAGCGTCTGTTGGGCCTAAGAACCCACAGCAGCGAAGTTCTTGTTGCACTGTGTTCTTGAAGTAGCCTGTGAGTTTTCTTTCCACGCAGTCTCAAGTCGTTCAGCTACGCTAAAACCTGTTATGCGCACGCTCCAGTTGGTTAGTGCGCTGGCATCCTCTTGGACGACCTCATGCATCATAAAGATCGTAAGCAGTACAGCCCCAAGTGCAAACAGAGCAGCAATAGCCACCACCACCAATGCCACAATTACAGGAGTAAGCTTCAGACGATGTGATCGTTTGAGCTGTTGCTCACGAATCGTTCGCCAGTGCTGCGATAAGAGCGACAATCACAAGCCCAAACGCAAGTCAAGTAGCTCAGGAACATCCTCGTCAAGCGGTACACCATAGAGCGAATTATTATAGCCAAGCCGAAGGAGACCGAGTAACGTAGCGAGCGCACAACCCCCAAAAACAGTAGCACGCCACACATCTGGAACGTTGCTGCCTCGAAGCGTGTGAGCCAAACAAACCAACGTTCCTCGGTCGTCGACTGCGTCGTATCAAGTGTGGAGGCTTCGTTAGTCAAAACTGACTGGTCCATGATCTGGGGTGACCCCTGAATATCTCCTTGGCGATGACGTCGAAACCACGGTTTGCGGAAAAGCAGCACCTTCTCCTTTCGCTGCCGCGCCGTAGCCACTTCCTTCGTTTCATCATCTGCCCGATTGCGTATGTGCTCGAAGAGCATGATTGTAGTGGTTTGCACGGCAAGTCCGACTATGCCACCATATACCAACCCGAGGCCGAGTAATTCTCTTACTCCAGGCTGTTCACATGTCTTCAATGCCGTCCGGTAACACCCTTTTGTGGCAAAGTATCCCGCATATACCGCAAGCGACGCAGCCCAAGCACAAAGCAAGCTCACAGTACGCTGTGCCCGGGTGAGTCGTGCGTCAAAATGTGAGCCAATCGAAGCCAGAATGTGATACCGTCGGAAATCGCGTCGGAAGCTGCCTGTCACATAGCGCAGTTTGCTCTCGAGAACAAACCAGGCCTCACCTTCGTATCGGCGGACATCCCGTAAAACAAATGCACCGAGCACGAGTATCACTGCCTCCATGATGGCCAACGAAATGAAAAGCGCAAAAGCCACGCAAAAGAAGACTCCACACCCTTTACTAGAGGAGCCTTGCAGCCGTGGGAAATCACAAGCGAACACTGGGGATACCCAAGCGCTGGACGGTCGAACACAACGCCTTTGCCCACTATCAGCACTGGATCATTAAATCCACAGCATGAGAACTCTAGCCCTATTTCGTGTTGTACGGCTGGTCTAAGATCACTCCATTGATCATCTAAAGCTCGTGAGTTGTGCAAGCCAACTCGCTTCCGAAGCGGATGAATAGTGTGAAAGGTGTGCTGTGAGTCCTACACCTGCAAGCAGCGCAACCAAAAGAACCAACCGCGCCAAGCATTGCAAAAAGAGTTGGTGCACACTGAACTGGAATGCTGCTCGTACTGAGTACGCATGAGTGAGTAAAGCTAACACCCCATACAGAATCAGTACCGCGCCCACCGAACGCGCAAACATCAATTGAGTGCGCTGGAGCAAAACAGCGTCCAACCCGCAGCTACATCCAAGCCCAGGATCAGACATGCCAGTGCAGCCAGCGTTCCTAACAGCACAATGAAAAGTAATGCAGAGCGCATGATCCGAAGGCGCCAACGGGGATGCCAGTTCTTCTGCCTTTGATCGAAATCAACCAGACCGCTAACACAGAGCAGTGTAATAACACTAAAGCCGGCCAGTCCTCCACATACTTGCCAAGCGATCCGAGACACTCGCGAGACGTAGCGTTTCATTGGGCTAGCACATCCATCGATGGCCTCTAAGGGACATCGTGCAGTGCTGTTCAAAACAGTCGCCTCGGCCTGAGTTTCCGCGAGAACACGCTTCTGAGACTCTGAGCCATTCCATGATTTATAGATGTCATATGTGGACGTCGAAATAAGCTGGCGCCACCCGAACTGTTCAGCTTGGAGTGTGTACGACACAGATCCATTCGCTGCGTCGATACGCTCGTAGCCACAACATTGAAGCGAATTCTGTACAAATTGTTTAGTAGTTGACGGCGCTGAGCTCCATACATCCTTGAGGCGCGTGTCGACTATTATCGCGGTGATATGAGTGGGGTCGTCAAAGGCCAGAGGGGATAACTGTGTGGAAAACTTGTGAGCTACTCCCAACACGCTGAAAGCACCCACGAAGAGAGCTACGCATGACCCTGCATAGCAAATTACTAGCCATTTCATCCTAGCTTTCATACATGGGCGTTGCAAAGTACTATGAGCACCCATCCACGCCACAATACCACCAAATCCTGCGAATAACTCCATCGCACCGCCAAAAGCAAGTAAATAAATACCAAGCCGTCGATCGAACACGCGCAGCAAATATGAAATCTGCAGGATGTTGAGCTCTAAGAGCACATCAATCCCCAGACCGACAATACCCAGGCCTGCTGCTGCTGCGCCCAAATTCAATAGAACTAGTCCAACGACGCACGCTTGTTGGGATAATGAAGGTCGGCTATGCATTGCGTGGATTTCATGTTCAGATGTTGCGGAGTGAACTGCAGCCAAGCCCGAGAAGCGTCGTAGTCTAAAGCACATCCAAGTGGTTAGTACAATCATGAGCGATTGAGCTACCGCAAACGCTGTGAGCCGGTCTGTCACCAAGGATAATGCTCGAATCAGTGCCTGCTCCACTTGTATGCGGCATGTACGTATAACGTTATTAGATGCGTCTTCGACACAGACCCCTTGGGTGCTGTCTCGGAAGCCGCAGCACCCCATAGCCATCTCCATCTCTAGCAATGTTGTCGATCGTGGGAGTCCCACATACTTGGCTTCGATAGCTTGGCTGATAGACGGGTCTAGGTAGAAGTCCGTAAGCAATCGCTTCAAGTACCCATAAATCCCAATGGTGAAGAGTAAAAAGACCAACGAAAGCACGACAGTCCAACGGAGAGCCCTAACGTCACGCGCTCCTACTACGTGCAACACTCGTAGTGTAATAAGCAGGTAGATCACGGCGCCTGAGACGACAAATCCACCAACCTCGACACCAAACAGTGCAGCGACCACCGGATCAGCGACAAGTCCCGAGCGTACGAATAAATCGACGCCAAAGAGTGCTGCACCCCAGCACAACATGCAAGCACTGTATACAGCGGTGGTAGTGAACACAGGAGTGCAACTGATACCAGTGATCTCACAATACCTGCCTCAGCACTAGCGCTTGGGCCATTAGTCGCAAGCTGGAGCAAACGAATACGACGCCATCGGACGAGCAAATTGGCCAGAGCTACGCAAACAATCTCCCCAACAAATACAGCTTGCATGTAGCCAAAGGAACTGGCGAACAGCTCTGACGCTTGCGAACCTAACACCATTGAACATGTGCGAGGAGGGACCGCGTCTAGAGCTTCCTCTGGACACGACGTTTCTTCGTCGGTCGCCAGAAACCCACAACACCCATACGAATCCTGCAGTTGAGTTTTATCTCCCAAAGACAGCGCATCCCAATGAGACCGTAATGCGAGGGCCACGCCACGCGGCAAACTTTTAAAGTTTTCGACAGAGTGAAACATGAACGCCACTATTAGCAGCTGAGCGAGCAAACCGATGCCTAGTGACGCCAGGTAGACTGTACGACCCGCTTTAGAAGCTTCTCGTCGTGACAGATAGACACCAGCAATCCCCAGCGAGAAATACTGCGCCGCTCACCATGAGAGCAATACCTAGTGGTCCACCATACAGATAAAGCACAATCTCTGCCGGGGTACGACCAAGAACGAATTGCACCTCTATTCCAGCAAGCAGCAGAACAATTCCCATCAGCGCCAGTAACAAGTTGCTAATTCTGAAAAGCATCGTCACACGCGCGTATTGCCGATCCACAAGGCTGGAGGATCCGAACAGAGTGCGTGCCTCATCGGGTAGTTGCACGGTTGGGTCCAGTGGCTCTGTCGGAGGTGCTATGAAGGAGCGGTTGAACATGCGCGATTCGCTTGAAGAGGAGTCTCCGGCATCTGTTGTTATTGCCGTTTGTGCCTCCGAAGGGTGTGACTCTAGTCTTTTTCTCTTCTGCGCTACATAGTAGGTGTCAAAGTCCTCAAACACGTTGCTAGTTTTTGTGCGTGCTTGAAGTTCGCTCCACTTTGCGCGGTTCAACCTTTTGATCGTTGTGATTTTCTCTCGCTGAATATCGCGAGTGTCTAGACGCTGCCCAACTTTCGTCACAAGGACGAAAATTCCAACCAGGATAGCGAGCGTGACACTAACGACAAGTGACGGAGGGTCATTTCGGTACAAATCAGGGTGCAGCGCGTAGAATTCCAGGCGTTCCTCCAGAGTTACCAGTACCTCGAGTACATCTTTGATTTGAGTGCAATAGCAAACGGTGAATTCGCTTGTACTCGTGCTGTCATCTTTGAAGCACACATCCATTGACCAGCTTGAAGCTTCGGTATCCCATGTACGACATGACGTGGAGAAGTTACTCTGCTCAATAGCTGACAGTCCTCGCGTGTGCGGGATTGTGAGAGCAACCAACGGAATCCACTTGGTTGTCTCGGAATTATCTTCATCAGACACAAAACGTCGTATTGATTTGGATGCTTGTGTAACGCAAACGCTTGTACTGGCTAGTGTCTCTGTGGTGATCCCGACATCTGAAGAGAAAGCTTTTGACGCGGCAGCCTGGTCAAATGCGGCTTGGGAATGCACAGAGAACAGCGTTAGCCGAGAAATTGGCTGTGAGCTGTTGAGAGTGCACACAGAATGAGGGCTTCTTACGAACGTGAAGACATCTAGGTAGATATCCTTATCGAGGCACGCGACTGCGATGGACGTGAGGTTCATTGCCAGCGTGCTCGTCGGTAGAGCTGTAAAACCCACGCCTTTTGAAGAGAAAGTGCTGACATTGCTGAATTCCAGAATAGCGGACTGTTCGTCTGCCAGTAGTTCTTGGCTGCTAAGTGCCGCTAGTGACTGCAGTGTGCGAACGGTGTTGGCCCAATTCTCCTTCATCCCAACGGTTTCGACCACGTTGCTGCAGGTGCTAGCATCCGCCAGTTTGTTTGAGCTGTCAGCAGATGGTACAGTAATTGAATCTGCGAGTCGGCGGGCGTTGACGTTAGTGCTAGAACTGGACTCCGAGGTACGCAGCGCTAGTATTGCCAGAATCACCTCGAGCAATGTATCACCTGTCCAATCCAGAAAATCGGTCGATATATCAAGACCCAGCGCACTATTTGCAATGCCACTGAAGAGTTGAGTTACAAGGGTCACGTTCTCTGCACTCAGCACCTCAGGTGCAGTTCGCATTATTGATCCAAGGACACACGCCATCTGTCCAAGTCCTGAACTGCTAGCCTCCACGCTATGCGCTGCATCCGACAGTGTCATTAAAATGGCCGCATCTACCTGTTGAACTCCTGTCGTCTGGATGGTACAACTAGGTCCCATGAAGCCCTCTGGACAAGTAGCAAGGCGACGACCTTTTGCTGCTGAGGTAGCTGATGATGAAGAACCAATTGCTTTTTCCAGCACTCGAGCAGCAGATAGTGCCTGCCGCACTTTTAGAGTTGAGTCGTCAGTAGATTGTAGTGTCCCATTAGACGCAAGCAAGCTTGAAGCAAATGCTATAGGTTGTATGTTGACTGCTTCAGGCACCTCCACCTCGATGGTATCATAAGCGATTGTCACCGCTCCCAGTCTATCACTGATAAATGCCACAATCGTCAACTTCTCACTGTCTTGCATATTTTCAGGAGGCAGCATAGTTGTCATTGCTTGTGGTGATAGTTGGCTCGGCACTAGTGGTGTCACGGATCGTTGCAACTGCTCTACAAGGGTAGTTGATCCGTTCAGCAACTCGAAATCCGACGTGGATATCACTCCGAAAGCGTAGGTGAAAGGGTAATCGCTCACATCATCGCTCCACAATGAGCAAGTGAGTGTGAACACATCCTGCACTGCGTAGCCTGACTCCGGGCTCACTGTAAATGTACCAGAAGCAGGTGGCGAATTCACGACCACAGAGACTGAGCCAAACCCAACATTACCTTCACTATCAGTAGCCACAAGTCGAAATTCGTACGTCATCCCCGCTGTCAGCTTGTAGCTGCGGATAGAGTTACTTATTGTCGTAAGAGGTAGTGAAAAGGCGTCACTCGTGTTGCTGGTCGTAGAGTTAGGTAGCACGAGATCACCCTGGGTCTGCGTCCACCGTGCCGTGTACGGATAGTCCGAACTCACGTCGCTGACAAGTGTCAAACGGTTGGATGGGTTGATCTTGGTAGCAGAAGCCACGATGCGGACTATTGGTAGATGGCCTGCTAAGGTCCAAATAGAGCTCGAAGCCGTCGCACTACGAGTGCCCTTGGAAGCGGTCAATGAAAACGATAGCTGCCGGCCTGGTACGAGGTTGAACGGAGCGATTTTTAATATAGCTCCAGTCATTGAGGATAGATCCAAGGGAGATGAGGTCTTGGCCGATACGTTCATGCACGTAGCTGGCGTGGGGGAAGAAGTTGTTACATTTGTAACATCCATACATCCCCATGCATATGTGAATGAGTCGTTGGAGGCGTCCGGATCCACTGTTGCAGAGCCGTCAAGAACAAGTGAGTCTCGCTCACCGAGAGCACCCCCCGCCTTTGATCGAAATTTTCGGTGCACTGCTAACAACGGACACCACAATGGATGCGACGCTTCTAGACGACTGGTTTGGTGACAGTCCACTTATATAAGCTTCAACTCTGAAAGTATAGATCCGTCCAGCCTGCAGCAATGACCGCGCCAAACGGAAAACGCGTGGGTCCCGTGCAGAGTTATCTTTACTGAAGTCTTCAGTGGTAATTGAGCTTGTGTTGCTGCCGTTCTGGCTAGTCGTGGTCCACCGATACTCAATATTTGAACCTGACAAACTTGGGCAGCTCAACACTGAGTCTACCTGCATCATGACAGGAGCGCCAATCTTTGACACGTTTTGAATGGAATCACCCACAATAAATACGGCAGGACCTGGTAGACTTTGCACATTGGTGGATTTGGCTACCACGGCTGTCTGAGCGAAAGCATTTACAAGCTTTAAGCCGACACGATACGCTGCACTAGGTGCTAGCAATGAGCTGTTCACTTGAAATTGCATTGCACCCGATATGGTAGCATTCTGTACGACCGATCGAAGGTAACAAGCAGCGCGAAGCTGCGCCATCGTTGAGAGGGTCGAGAGATCCGACGCTGCATTGGTATTACGCACAGATGCTTGAGCGATATCTGCAGCAGGAATGAGCGTAACGCTCGATTTTCCAGTTTTCCAGTCGGTCGCGTACTTTTGACAGAGTATATCAAGACTCACATTGAGTCTCTGATACAGCGTTAGCATATCATTGGCACTAGCAGAAGTGCTAGCATTTGTTGGATAGAGAGAAGTGGGCATTGCGAACCAAATCAATTGTGAAAAAGGGCGACCTCCAGATCCACTGGAAAGTGATGCATCTACGGACCATGTGCCGCAGCTACCCGCATTCTCTGGAGTAACAAGCACAACATTAGGCTGGACAATGTCATTAGGAACCTGAACTGCGATGCTAGCCTGAGAAAAAGCACGGCTTGAAGGCCCTGCACGCAGGACATTAGTAGCATTGCAGTATTGGTCGACGAAAGAATTACAATCGTTCAGAACAAGCTTGTTCGCAGCAGCTAGGGATGCCCCTGTGCTTAGCTCGATACGTAAATTTTTCCCATCCAGCCATAGGCAAAAGGACTGAGAGCCGAGTGAATACTTGGCAGTAGCCAAATTGAACACGAGGCTGCATGAAAATGTCTTAAGCCGAGTCACGTATGATCCAGAACCGCTCACATCCATGGAAGCTGCATGATAGACCTTCGAATCGAAGATAATGTTTACCTTGGATCCGGTGCTGTCAAAAGTAGCGTTTACTGGGAGTGGAGGTGGAATAGCCTCCCTGTCATTGATCATCACAACCACGCCCACAACCCCGATAGAACTGTTGGAAATGTTATAATTCACATCTGCACTAGACGTTGAGTGAATGATCGTAGAGTACTGCGTGGCAGCTTCTGGAATCGCATCATCGATAGCAAAATCGTCACACTTCGTGGACGCGCCCAATCCAATGGCGTAAACACCACGTCGATGGTGCGTATAACATCGGTGCTCACCAAGGTTGTTGATGATGATGCAAGGGAACCATATAAAGCTCCAACCTGCGGTTGCATGAATACGCTCTTTGAATCAGCAAGGCTAATAATTTTCTCGATGGTAGGTCGCAACGACACCGTCACGTATTCGTACGGCTCTGAATTAAGGGAAATAGCGTACGAATCGTTAAAGCTGCCTTCTGCAACGTGGAGTTGGTTGGTTACGCTTTGAAGTGAGATGTTAACAAAGGAAACGTCGTTGTCTGCAATATAGAGTGTAAGGTCTCCGCCACTTGCTGCATAATCGCTAACAGCGTACAGTGGATCTGAGCTCAACGACGAATGCGAAATACGAGCCGCGTGTATGTCCATTTCATCGAGCCAATCATCCACAGCAATCAGAGAGATATTCTGCCACACACTCAGTCACATCTTGGGTATGATCATCGAATGCTGCCACACTCACAGTTTGACTCACATTCCAGTTACGCCACGTGAAGGCCAACTGTGTGGGGCTTGCTACGGCATAGTTCCCACGGTGCCCATTCGTGATAGACGTCGTCACGTTTGCAAACGGCTCCGAGGCGAGGACGACGCTGTATGAATCCACAAAACCAAGTCCTTCGGTCACGAATACCTTCGTCTTACTAATTATGAAGCCCGATATATCGTTGTCGTACACCTTCACATTGATTGTCGGGATCAAAGAAATGGCGTTGTACTTCGGGTCTTCGCTGTATGAGAGGTGCGAAATGCCTGTCATATGCGTATCATACTCGTCGAGATTGTCATCTGTAGCGCGCACTACAACTGTCTGCTGCACATTCCAATTTTGTGGTGTAAACAAAACTCGGTCACAGGAAGCGTGAGGTTGCACAAGCCGAAGCGGTAGCAGTTCGTGCTGTTGCTGTCAAGCCAGGGCAGAACAACGATTTTGACGCCGGCCAGCGGCTCTGAGTTTAGCTGCAAAAAATATTGGGCCACAAGCGAGCCATCCTCACTCACCTCAAGTGCAGACTCGGACACAAGTACCTTCGCCACATCGTCGCTTTCGACGTTGACAGTCACGTACGGCAGAGGGAGCGCCAAGTATATGTAGTCGTCACTGAAAGTAGAATGAGTGACTTTAGAAAACGTCATACTGCCATTTTCTGTCGTGTACTCATCAAGATAGTCGTCTACAGCTGCGAGTCGCACTTGCTGTGGAATACACCAGTTCTCAGGTGTGAACACAATCCACGGATTTAGCACTGTGTAATTGCAGAGAAATCGTTCCTGTGCCGTTTCATTGGCAATACCGTACACACAGAAACCGCGAAGACCCAACGGGTCGGTAACATCTGGCTGGAAGACAGCATAAGGGATCGCCGAGCATCTCGGCTTGCCTAGGAGATCCAATTCCGACGGAACAGGTAGTGGATCTATCTCTTGTGTTACTAGTGACACGTCCATCAATATTTTTAAATCGGCAAAGCGCATGTAATCTTCTAAAGACCATTCGAGTCGCCACGTGTGACCTCCGTCAAGATATGGTCCTTCTCGATAAACACGTACGCCCTTGTCAAACTTAATTCCACGCCATATTTTCGTCTCAGGGTCATATTCTGCCTCGCGGTTCGAACGTACAAAAGAAAGTGCCTCCAGTGCTTCATCCATACCCACCGCACTTACATTTACTGGTAGGCGCCATGTTGTACCAACGTAAGACACGTTGGTATCTGGATCTAGTAAGTTGAGGCGCAACGAGAAACTACCACCCAAATACGTGCCATTGGCAACAGTGGTAGCGGTGATAACCAGACCTGGGGCTCTGCGCATGTAATCGTCTGCAAACACCGCTATAGGAGGGAGGTTGCCGGGGCTGTTGGTGTAGCTGATGATCCATGTGTATCCATTGCAAACATTGAAGGCATCGCACTCAACACTGACCCGCGATACATTCACAAGTTCGGTAATACCTAATGTAAAAAGCGCTGTCTGAACAGTTTTGCGCGTCGCATTGAAGGGTAACAAGGTGGTATTCTTCAGTGAAAGGTTCATCATGTAGGCACGATTTGTACGTGGGTCAGTTTTCTTGAACCAGCCACCCATTTGGACGGAGAAATTTCCACGCAAAGGCTCGCCATCACGCACAGTATTCACCCCGACAGTCACCCCTGGCCCGTTAAGTTTACCGACGTCGCAATCATGCTAGATAGATTTCCATAGTTCTCAAGGAACTGGACCGTCCATGACATGCCGCCTTCGCCAGATAGTCTTTGGCGCGAAACAGTGACATTGCCAACACCCTGCAACTGCACCAGCTTTGATGCAAGCATATCTGCCGTGTCATTCCAAAATATAGGCGCTGTGCGATTCGGCTTTGTGGGGTTGATCGCATTGTATGGGCTGAAATAGTCAATAACAAAAGCACCGTTGATACGCACTGGTGACTGGACTTCCGCCAGTGAAACGACTACTTGGGTGGTGGCATCAGCAGCGGCTACCGCATTGGATGAAGTATTGAGCATTAGATTTTCGTAACTGGCCACGCTCGCAAACGTAATCTTGTACTCGAAGCCATAGTCGGTGCTGTACAGTATTCCTCGGGAAGTGTTGACGGAATATATACCCACTTGTGCGCTCAACATAGTTTGGAGTGCAGCTGCTGTTGTCAGCATTGGAATTTGAAATATGGTCAAGCCATAACTCAGTTTAAACGACCCACTGGGAGAACTTACCAGCCGTACACGCTGGGCTGTCACAGTGCCGTCAATTGCTGTGTTTGACGCCACCGAGAGGAGGAAACGTGCCATCAGCACTCACAAAGCGCAAAAATGTGATATTCCACGTCAATGTTGATTGTGAGTATTGCAAGTCTCGAGTCGCAATGACGGCGTTAGTTGCACCTGGAAACAGCCCATTCAGCGCTGTTTGGACTTGCTGAGCCGTAGCAAACATATCAAGAGCCACCGTGCTATCGCCGGTTGCGTTTGAGACGATAAATGTACCACCATAGCTCTTGGCAGCTGTGACAGCATTGCTCGACGCAAACCGCTGCTTGAATGCATCATTGAACTGGAAAACGATTGCTTGAACTTCGAATCCAAACCCGCCAGATACCTGGAGCCGAAGTATCTGATCCACGTGCGCCGCATAGGTCACAATCCGCTGTACCTCTGTAAATTTTGTCATTCTCAAATCGATCTGATGGATTTCGCGTGTCGAATTGGTGCGCAAGTGTACCAGACTAACACTTTGCTGACGAGGCAACCCACACGAGGTCTGGTCAAAGGGATAGCCGCACCGCCGATAACATGCCTTATTCATCTCGTTGCTCATCGCAATGGTCACGTTGGTATAAGGCTCCGTCATCAGCTGTAGTGAGTAGTAATCCTCACTTGGATAATTCAGGCGCGATTGAGCTACCCCTTTCTCGGAGAGAGAAACAACTTTTGTAGAATATGTGATATTGGTATCGTCGTTGTCTGCAATGGCGACCACAATGTCTGGCAGCACAAGGTGATCGTAGACAGGATCGAGGCTTTCTGACGTTGTACTAATAACAGCCACATGCAAGTCCATTTCGTCAAGGTGGTCATCCACTGCGAGAACTCGCACTGTTTGAGGCAAATTCAGTCATTTCCAGAGAAGTTTAGAATGTCAGGCGTGACAGTGATGTTGCACAGCAAGGTACTGGTGGCCATACTTTCCGTGTCGTCTCCACAACTCAAGAAAGACTCACTTTTGAGGTCGCTGTTTCTCCATCCGTGACAACAGAGTGAGACGGACACAGCGGTGCTGCAACGCAGCTGCGATAGCAACCAGCACTGATGTGGAGAGTCACTTGAACCTTCTGAGTGGGCTCTGAGAGCAGTACCACCTGATAATCATTGCCATTGCCATCTTCCGACACACTTAGCGACACCGTCGAAAACTCGATGCCCGGAACTGTTAGATCCGTAATCGACACTAATGCAGGACCAGTTGTTAAGTTGCTGGCGTACGCGTTAGCTGCAATAATAACTTCTTGAATAGTTTGTGCGGCCCATTGTACTTGTAAATTTTCTAGCGCATATTGCCGCTTCAACTGCGCACTACTGTTCCCCAGTATTCCATACATTATGAAGTCTCGGAAGAAACTTGTCACCAACGTCTGAAAATCTTGGAGGAGTTCTTGGCCACCAAGGGCACTGTTTACACTAGTAGTGCTAACTGTTGATGTGAGTTGAAACAACGGTGAGCTGGACGCTGAGTGAAAAATTGTCGAGCCGTGTAACCCTTCATAGAGTTGATCGTCTGTGGCAAGCACGTGTATAAGCTTGGGGGTCATCCAATCCTCCGGTGTGAACACTAGCACTGACGGTATGGTAGACACATTGCAGAGATTGAAACGATAACATTTGTTCTCTGCATTCGTCTTTATGATGACAGGTCGCAGTGGCTTGGCCGATAGTCCGATGGAATACGTATTGTGAGCCCCAGTAACTTCAGCTATAACCCCTTCGAGAAAGTCATGGTAGTGATCCAAGACCTCTGTGGATGACAATGCGCGAACATACCACGCCACGCTGGCAATCCTCCCAATAAAGCCACCATCAACAGTATTCGAAGAAACAGCACTATTTGTAACCACTGGAGGGGCTCCAAAAAGGATAACCTTCTGCGATAGATTCAGCAAAGCCATGCTGCACGTCACAGTGCTTGCATAGCACGTAGTTACCTGCTGTTGCCGCGAGATACAAACAGAAAGTGAGACGCTGGAGGATACAGGGTCGTACATTGCTACTAGTTGATGCCATATCCCCGCAACAGGAAGGATATTAGCGTCTTCGTCGAGGGCTGCTTTGCATGTTGCCCCGTCGGTGGGATTTGTTACCACGAAAAAATCGAGCAGGTTGAGCACCAATTCCGATGTGCCCGAAGGCTACCTGCTCTCCGTTATCGTTAAGACCATATATGTTAAGTATCGTTGCAGGCAGAAAGCTTGACGTGACCACAAAATTATCACCAAATTGCACCCAAAACTCCACCGAGAAAGAGCTCATGGCCGGCTGAATGACGACTGTAGTCGAGAAAAAGTGCTCTCCATGGCGTCCCGAATGTTCAACGACGTCCAAGCCGAAACTGTCTGCAGCTCCAGGAAGCTTGTGGTTCGACTATACCCTTGGTATGATGCTGCTTTAAAGTTGGTACTAACAAACACTTTGGCACCATCGTCGAACGGCCAGAGAACTACCGGGTTGTCGCGCAATAGTAAAGCACGATGTTCGTTCTGTGACAGCGGGAGTCGACCGACTGGCAGCAGCGCAACTTTACCGAGAACCGTAATATCGACGAAGTCGCTGAGAACCACACTATTCTGAGCAGCATCTTGAGCGCGCAAAGGCTTCTGACACGCACTATCTGTACAAATAAAAGTGTTACATGATGAGGATGGAGCGACAACGGCCCCCATCGCAGTTAATGCGCAAACGCTGGATGATCCTTCTGAGGCTAGAGCTAGTGCTGCAGTTTTACTGCGAATACCGTTAAGTACGGAACCGTGAGATGCAACGGAGAGCTCCACTACTGGCTCCACATTGACAGATGAACACTGTGATACATTTAAGTTGACGTCAATAAGTCCGATTCGTACAGGTGCTCCGAAATCCAAAATCACCCACTCATGAAAGGAAGGACTGCTAGCCACATAACATTGGGCGTTGTCCTTGTGATTCAGTAGCGCATTCGCTGATCCAGCACCGGAACTATTGAGTTGCGAGCTCACGCTATGAATCTCATACGGTATAGGGACTGATGGGGTTTGTTCAAGTGAGTCCGTTGAAGCGACATTGCTTGGTGGAAACACTTGGACGCTTGCGACCGCAAGTGAGTTTTGCCCTTTAGCAAAAAGTCAATAACAGGTAACGAGACATCGTGGTTGGGTTCCAACGCACTACTTCTACCTCGTTCAGCATCAACACACCAAGACCACGCTTCCTCACAGTCACAAATCGAGCTCTTGAAAAGGCCCCATCCCACGCAATAGAATCCGAGTAACCTGCGCACGAGAACGACAGTGTTGTGCTAGTAGTAACCTGTGCTCCAGACGCCGTGCCGTCGCTATTTCTAAGCGATAAGTCAGAGAGAAGTACCTCGAAATCCTGGACAAACGGGGCATTTAACTGTAGCAAAGAATCCACACGGCTGTAGTTGTACAGATCATCGCTCCACGTCGGATACCCGTTGCCCCCACTCAATGTTGTCGGAGCGCAAAGCTCGTCGTAATGACTTCCAACGTAAGGATAAAGCACGACAGAGCGGACAGGCTTGACGCTCCCAAGGTCTACTTCCCACCATGGATCAGTTTCCATGTCAGTTCGTGTACTGCCTGCCGCCATCGTACTGGTGGTTTTATCCTCAATAATAAGAGGGTCCCACACAGAATGTCGAAGCCCGTCCACAGCTAAATAAGACAGCGCACCTCCCGGATTTGTGCTACTTTGCCTGGCAGCCATACCAATTGCTAAATTTTCGTCCTCAGATTTCCGAACAGTCTGCAGAAGACGCCATGGTTGCAGTGCTGCTGTATTTGGCCCCCACGACGCTTTCGATCGTGAACGAATACCAGTCCCATCGGCTGTAGGGGTCACTAATATGAAAGATTCAAACGCTTGCACTTGGGATAGACTTAACGTCCCAACCCCTCGCGGTAAATGCGGACTGCAATTGCACCACCTTGAATATCCCACAGCAAAATGCCTTTTCGGACAGGCAAGCTCTGTACATGGGGACATAAATTTGGACATCCGTATACGAGAGCATCTTCTAGTGATAGCGGTCTGGAACTGAAAGCCGTTAGAGAAGCTATTAGCACGATCTTGACAACATTAGAGCCTGTGCTGCCATTGGCAATAGACGCCGGCAGAAAAACCGCTAACGTGCCAAGTTTTGTTAGTTGAGGAAGCGTCACTTCCCACCACGGTTCACTTTCACTGTTTGTCGTAGCAACTGCGACGCTGCTATTGACTTTATCGTCGTAAATCACTCCGCTGGTCGCGAGTGAGGCTGATAAAGCTGTATTCGTCTGCGAAGATACTGCAGTTGAGCTTTGTGTTGCAGCTAAACCATTCAGGATATTTGGGAATTGGTACGCTAGAGATAGGAGAGGGCGAAGTTTTCGTTCGAATACCGATGAACAAAGTTGGGTCGTGGAAATCGACTCGGTGCTGTTTCCTTCCGACAGAACTTCAATTTGCAGAGACACCACGGACATCCGCGTTGGTAATACTTCGGTTAGCAGTGTAGAAATATCAATCACGATGGAGCGGCTCTTCTCGACGGTCGCAGTCACTTCAATTGATGGTCCATTTGGTAGGAATGAGAGGGGTTTAGGTGATACTTTTGCGGCACCAATGCTCTCTGCTGTCCAGGCGTTATCTATCGCCGTCACCTTCAGTAGATATACCTTAGAAAAACTCACTTGACCTACCGAGGAACCATTCGTTCCTGTTGACGAGCTGCTGCTGCTCTGGAGTTCGGATACATTAAACACCTTGTAAGGTGTTTGGTGAAGCACCAGAGTGGCCCCAGAGAACGCAAGTGCCGTGTCCCCATCGTGTAACTGCGGTAAATGAAACTTCATATACGTCACGACATTTGCTGCGAACACGAGGATATTTGAGAGCGCAGTTTTTGTCGTCACATCTCCTGCCGTAGTTGTGGTCAGTGATATATCATGAAATGCTAGTGCCGTCACGTAGTCACCTACCCATCGGATCATCGTATCAGTAGCCTCCTTCGTTGCAAGCCCTGGTCGTGGCTGGTTGACTACCACATTGACCTTCGCAGCATCGTTATCTCGCACAAACACATTGACTTTTGAATGACCAGGTGATCGAAGGACTGTAGGCACTGGATTGTAAGGGATATTACCGCCACCCACAGAATTCCATAGTGGTAAAAGATCGACACCAGCCTGGGCAAGCGTGCCCTGGAACCAAAATGCAGTCATGTTAGTGTATCCGTAAGGTGAATTCTGCACTCGATGCGAAATTGTATAACTTGCATCGAGCTCTGCTTCAGCATCATCCACTGCAAGTACCATCACGCGTTGCGGTGCGAACCAATTCGTCGCTGTGAACGTTAAAAGCGAGGAGAGACCGACACTTGCGAGTTTCCGATAATCGCGATGCTCACATTCGGCGCTACAACGCCCTGCTGGGATTTCCACGCCGACTGATCATAGATCGTAGCAGCAAGAGCGGAAAAACCCTCGCCCCAAAATCCACAGATATCCGATTGTTTGACAGTACAATAAGTGGAAGAAATTTGAGGTGTGCTGGTACTAGCAATAACCTGTGTAAGTCCTCCAATCGATGGTGGCGCGTTGAGAACGACATCATAAGCCCCCTTATCCCACCTTCAGTAACATCCAACGAGGCAGTCGAGAGGGTAACTCCAGGATCGTTGTCCCAAATGCTCACGTTGATGATGTTGCCAGGAATAAATCTTGCCATGCCACAGTTCCAAGCGTGTCGCTCCAGCGAGTAGATCTGTGGAAACATCGCGATAGTGGCATCCAGCACACGTTTCGCGTAGCCTGCGGGCCATTCTTCAAATGCCCAACGCATTGTTTCCAATCGGACCAGTCCTGCACAAATCGTGTGCAGCGTATTTTCGGATTTACACTCATTTTCTGAGCTTGGTTGACATTCATAAGCCCAAGGAAGCTCAGTATGAATCCGCGAAGTTCGGGTGGAGGCTCCACGTAGTTCAATTCGGAACTGGTTTCATTTCCTGATGTCGATGAGAGTACGGTAAGGTTCACGTCACTTGGCCCGCTTCGAAGCACATCGCGAAGACTCGCATAACTCATGTACGTTACACTTTTGTCAGCAGTATCAGGGTCTAGTGGCCTGCTCCCAAATCGTGCAGGTACCTTTCCACCCCCGTTCACCACGTTGGCAATACACGCACCATTGCCCAAAGAAAACGCACACTCGTTTGTAAGGTCGCACACTCGAACAACAGTTTGACCAACTTCTAACATCGTATCAGGTAATAAACAAACCGATGAATCCAGCGGGTCACAGTTAGGTACGTCAAAACACTGTGGACGGCGAGTATGATATCGAGCATCCTTGCTCTCAGCGTAGTGAAGCAGCGGTCCCCCATTGTAGAGGCCCCCGTATTCCACCTCTGACTCGGCATCATCTACGGCGTCCACCACAATGCGCTGAGGTGTATCCCAGTCCCCTGGATGGAAAACGAGTTCGGCGGTACCGTCCGAAGTCGCGTATATCGGCGATTCTGGTGCTACGGCCGTTTGGTTTCCATGCAGCGGCACGACCACGACCTTCACAGGATACCACGGTTGTGAGGTTAACACGACATCGTAACTATCCTTACCACCACCCTCAGCGACAAACACATGCTGTCTCGAAAGTGATATGCCCGCGCGGTCGTTGTCGTCGATCTGCACGGTCACATTGCGCCCGGAAAGAAAAGGTGTCTCAGTGCCATCAAAGTTTGGGTCAGCACTGGACACAAAGTGTGTCACAACGGCATAATGCCTACCTTCTGCCAGCGCATCATCCACAGCTTTCACGCGCACGTATTGCTCGCGGTTCCAATTTGCCGGTGTGAACAACACGCGCTGAGATGTCAAAAACATGAGCTGATGAACCGGTTCCCCACTTGGATCTAGCAGCCGAACATCTTCCGCCTGTACTACAACATCCACGAGCGGCTGGCGGTTCAGCACCACAGCGTACTCTGCAACCAACCCTCCCTCTCTGACGCGTTGTCGCCGCGGTGTTAATGTCACCCCACCATCCATAGCGTAGTCTAAAATATCTCCGCCAGAATTCAAGCTTACGGCAAAATCGTACTTCCGTTGCTGCGTGCTGGTCCGCGGTTCCGGGTCCATAAGCTGTGATTCGTAGTCGGATATCCCTTTCGCCTGTGTCCTGGTCTCTAAGATATCAGCAATGTCCACTTCCACGGTCTCATCCAGCTGATTTGTTTCGCAGCCGCCCGAGAGCAGCAGCGTGTTGAAGTTTCCGTCCAGCGAGACGCCGTAGACAAAGTCGTTTGCAGTTGTGCCGAACTGCGTGAATGCCACAGCACACAGAAAGGCATGAGCTTATGGCCATCACTGGGGAAGTTCGTAACGAGTCCCAAGAGAGAGAGAGAGAGAGAGGGCCCCGAGTGACTCAATCAGGAAGTCCCAAAGTACCTGCCGCATCCAGAGTTTGTCTCCGTCCAGCGAGATCTTGGCCAGCGCCACGTCGCGTCCTCCGTAGTGGCCGAAGCCGTTCAGAGCGTGGCCTCCCTCGTCCAGATAGCCCCAAGTGTATCCTGCCACGTAGAGCTGCTGCGTCATCTCGCCAGTCGACGACGTCTCGTTGAGAATCGTGATGAAGGTAGCTGCGTCCGACTCATCTGTCCCATACTTCAAATAGAAATCAAGTCAATAATGCACTTCAACGTGACAATAGAAAGGGGACACACCTCTCTCGTCCACCCGAGGCTGCCGTCTGCATTTAATCTCGCTACAAACCAGTTGAGGGTATCTACGTCCGAAGCTGTGAGGAATTTGGAGCCTGCAAAGTACAAATTCCCGTCCAGATCCGCCACACCCTGGCCTGTGATGTGGACCACAGCGTTTGGCTCTGTCTGTTGCCAGTCAAAGTCTTCTTGGGCTGTGAGTCGCCAGGTTTGGGCCTCGTCTGGAGTCAGCTCAGCTGCAGTGAATAGAGTCAGCAGTAGGGCAGAGACTTTAAGCAGCAAGAGAGCTTGAGCTTGACCAAGCATCTTAGCGCTAGTGGCGTCCCACACGAAGCGTCGGATAATGAATGAATTAAAAGTATCTTGTAATATGTGGACCACACAAATGATCGTCCGAATGTCGTCCGAATGTCGTGTGAGCTCAAACAGACGACCAAAGCCCCCATTAATCGAACTCGACACCTTCCAGCACATAATGTGGAGCCGTGGACTCTTGTCAGGCGTGACGTCTGCGCGTCTCCTGACCAAGTACAATGTCCCCCATACACTCCAGTTCACTCGCGCTATCGCCAACACTGCTCCACTTCAATATGGACGAGGTAGACCCCAAAAATCAGTCTTCAATGAGTTCCTATTGTAGTATTGTTGACGGATATTGTATTATTGTGCTGACTCTCACATCATATTACTTGTCGAAAGTTAACCGCGCCATTGAGCTGAAGTATCATGACGGGACGTGCACACTGGCGGTGCCTTTGCCACTCAACGGCTTCGACGAAGAGCGCGTGTTCAGTATCCCTCCAGGTTTTCATCACCAGAACATTATTACTGTCACTGCATTGTGGTCCTTTTCGACAGTAAAAATTCACAAGAGTTTACTGTCATTTGCAATACTTTAGAGACGACGGTGGCCGATATCATTGCTCAGATTGAAGCTGAAGACAAGTCGGTGCAGAGTGTGGCCATCCGCACCGCCAGGGGAAGCTTTCCAGCCTGAGGACACGCTGCAAAAAGTATTGACGGACGACTTCGAACTGCTGCTGAATGACCAGGTGCTGCTGGTCAGGGCGCCCGTATTCACGGGCAGCGCGTATCAGAGCTTGGCAGATGACGGAGACCTGGATGTGCGCTCGGTGGCGCAGAAAGCTGCCATCATTTCGTTGCGTCACGATCTTGAGACCCTCAGCAAGTGGAAGATCAGCCACCCAGAGTTCATGCACATGTGTCAGGAGAGGGGCATCCCGAAGAAACAAGCGCCAGAGGTGTTGCAGGCATTCCACCAGTCTGGTGTGGTGTTCTACTTTGGCAAGTCGGATGACGAAGACCTCACTCACTCGGTCTTTCTGCAGCCGCGCAGCATTTTAGACTCGTATCTCGAATCGATTGGACTCTCGCCACTGTCATCGCAGCTTTTTCAACAACAACGCGAGGCACTGATGGCCAAGATCCAGGCGTTGGAACCGGAACATGTGGCTCTTGTCAACTTGCGTCGTGAGTTGGAGTCCACCTCAAAGCGGCAAGCGAATGTCATCGCGTACGGATTATCCACGACGCTTGTGGGAGCCTTCGGTCTCTACTTCTGGCTGTCATTCATACACTTTTCCTGGGATATTATGGAGCCGGTGACATACTTCACGGGCTTTGGCGTCTCGATCATTGGCTACGCTTGGTGGAGCCTCACGAACCAGGAATATGAGTATGAGAGTATCTACCATTATGTCTACTCTCGACGCCTCCGTCGGCAAATGGCCAAGTCGAATTTCAACCAGTCTCGGTTTGATGCTCTCACAGAGGAGCTGCGTCTCGCGCGCGAACAACTCGCGCAGGTCGAGCTTGTGCTTACCAAGTCCACACCACTGCAGTCAAACTACCTGCATTTGCTCAATACGAAGCGTGAGCTGAAGCCACCAGCGCTTGAAGCCTCACCTACACCCACACCCTCGGCGGCGGATGATGTGACAGCTTCTTCTTAGGGCTCATTGTCCAAACGCCGTGCTGTGCAGGAGGGTGCGAATGTTCATGTTGTTAAAACTTTAAGCGTCTGTCGCGACACGAATGCAGTGCAATGGCAGGCGTCATACATTAATACAAGCAAGTGCAGTAGCACACCATTACAAGCTGAGGGCACAAACAGTATCAACAAGCCGCAAATTCTTTGTTGCCATAATACCGCGCGTGAATTAGTGGAAATCGAATACTTCGACGTATTTTTGCCGTTGTTCCAACCAAAAGCTGATGTTGTAGATGTTGCCGAGCAAGAAAGTAAGATAAGGTGCGGTTGAAGACAACGTCTTATATCATGAAGTATGGATAGCTTTCTAAAAGCTCAATGCGCCCAACCGCTATTATCCTGTACCTAGAAAAAGTAAAAGTAAAAACGTTTATACAAGTGTTATTGCCACCGTCATACGTCCACTTCATCCCTACGCAGGAATACGAAACACCCCACCACGCTTCAATCACACTACGCCAGACGTTGCTGTTGTCTAAAGGCGATTGTACGTTTGGTTGCGATAAAAGCGGGTCACCACATTGCTCACAAGCGTTCCAAAGGCTATGAAGACCACGAGCATTGCAAAGAGAGACAACCCAACGCTCTCACTCCCAGCTCCCGCCTCTATTTCCTCCGCGTCGGCCTTGACAGAAGTTCGCAGTGCCACCGTCTCTAACGGCGTATTCTGCTCGTCTGGCTGACCAATGATGATCACTGTCTCAGATGGAAGCTCTTCAGACTGCAGTGGCAGGCTGCTAAGCACGACGTCGGCCGTGGTATTGATCGGGTGCGAAGTCGCAGCACCTTTGGCAAACGGCACAATCCCCAAAGTGATCCACCATAGAGCGGCGTGGTCTGCGAGAAGACGAGCTCTTCGTCCGTGATATCAGGCTGCACCCAGTGGCAGTCCGACTCGATGCCGAGGTTGTTTAAACCACGCACGATCTTGAAGAAGCCTTTCATACCCCAGTAAGTTCCCCATGAATTACGGACGTTCCAGTACTTCGTCCCGTCCTCTTCTTCCCCATAACCGACGATCTCCACGTCGTGGTCAATGTCCATGAAACCTGTCTTGTCGTGGAACACCCCCGCCGAGTAATTGAACGTGAACTCATCACTGCAGGCGATACCGCAGGTTATAGGTCCGTTCAGCAGCTCCATCATCATGGCATGCTCTCCAGACACACGTCCATACTCCTTGGCTCGGTAACGCACCACCGTCTGCACTGGGAAACAATGGGGACCCTGCGGATGGTCCGGTGTCGTAATGCAGCTGTACATAAAATTATTGCAGTAAACAGTAAGTTTATGTCAAGTCTGTCAGTCAACCAACGCCTAAATACTCAAACCGCCTCTCTTACTTCATGCAGTATCCCTCTGGTGGACAAGTGCCGTTGGTCTCCGTGTACTTGCGGTGGTCTGTGGCACTGTAGGGTACACATGTTTCATCTGGCAGTCCGTAGTGATGCATGAACTCAAAGACATCGGAGGGTTCTCCTCCCCACAACCATCAGAGAGACCGTGAGCCGGGCCACAATTCAGGAACGTCTGACGTCCGAGCTGCACGTCTGGCCCCTGATAGCCCTGGGCCTTGTGCAGAATCTTGATACGATCCTGAGCTGCAGAGAGAGCTCCATGAGCGAAACAGGAGCCGCAGTAGTGAGGGATGTGCTGGTTCCAGGAAGGAGTGCACAATCCTTCGTCACACCAATCCAGTCGCTTCGAGAGCGAGGCTAACTCCATTGTTTGAGCTTCGGTCAATGGCGGCAGACTGTGCAACTTTGGGTGAAGGTGGTGACGACCTTTCCAAGTGCGAGCACATAGCGGGGCAGCACTGACGCAGTTCACGAGCAGAGCGAGCGCAAGCAGGAACCGCATCGCCATTGACGCGGGAAATTCGAAAGTGTGATCTTCGAGCGAATACTTGGTTAAGTTTATCTTGAAGCGTATTTATATTGCTGTAGCTGAGAATATTGAAATAAACGAGGAAGATCGATAAAGTATCATCACATACGTTTTAACAATGGTTTTAGTTATCCTTCACTAAAACAAGGCGTAAATCAACGCATCCTTGAAGACGAAGAACATCGCAGTCATGACCGAGGAAGCGTGGCAAGTGCTCAAGTTCCAGCCGTGGAGCAGCGCGCCGGATGTTTCCTTCTGGCAGACACTCACGTCGCTCAAATTGGACAAGTTCCAGCTCGATGACCAGGCGCAGGTGCGTCACAAAAACACACTTGTACAGTGTAGAAAGCAACCTCTATCAGATAAATTTCAACCTACCTGTGGCGTTTTGTGCAGACATTAACGGGGTATTTCACGCCCGGACGCTCTGAGAACGTGCCTGCACGCTTCACCATCGATGGCAGTGCGTTTCCGATGAGTCTCAGGGCTGGAGACGATGTCGGGTGCGTCTGACATACCCATAACCTCATTTTCGACAGTTCATTTTTGACAGTTTGGCATTTCAATTCTCGACAGTGCTACAGATCGCAGTCGCTACGAGTGGAAGGCACCTGGGGTACTCTTCAATACCAATACACTGGAGGTAATTTACAATTAAAAGCGAGTATATTCAACATTATAGTTTGATAAAAATACTAACGAATCTTGTTGCCTATCAGGCTTTCAAGACTTTGGACAAGACGAAACTGCTTCGTGACGCTGGAGAGGATATTCTGGACCTGGTTCTTGCTGATGGAGAGGGTGCAAATGCCCCTATCGATCATCTCAACAGATTCGTGCTCATCACGTTCGCTGACCTGAAGAAGCACTCCTTCCTGTACTGGTTCGGCTTTCCAGCGCTATCCCCATCGACGTCGTTTCAGTATCGAGCTCCACCTGCATCGGTATCGTCGGTGCTCTCTCTCACGGAACAGGTTGATACGCTGCGTGGGTTGCTGAAGCTACGCCAGTTGAGTAGTGGCTCTGCGGTCACTGGGAGCAACTTCCCACCGTTCTTCGTGGTGGAGCGTTTGTCCGATGGCAGTGAAGCAAGAGTGCGGGTTGTGGATGTCATTGCGTGGAGAGCGTCGGAACACAACAGTGCACATGACGTCGTTGAGACGCTGTTTGGGTTTGTGGATCCATGTCCGCTCAAGACGAACCCAGGGTGGCCACTACGTAACTTCCTGGCGCTATTAACGGCGACCGAGAAAGTGGACCTTGCCAGACCGTTGAAGGTTATCTCGTTCCGCGAGCATGTGCATCAGTTTACAGAAGTACCCGATGACTTCGAGTGGAAGAGCTCCGTAGTGTTTGAGATCAAGAGTGACCAGGAGTTCATGGCAAGGGACCGGTCACGACAAGATGTGCGCGTTATTGGTTGGGAAGCTAACGTCCGTGGCAAAATGGGCCCGCGAATGATGGAGCTTGGGGGCATACTAGACCCCATTCGACTCGCGGAAACATCCGTGGATTTAAACCTTAAGCTGATGAGATGGCGTCAACTGCCATCGTTGGACTTAGAGCTACTTGCACAGACTAAGTGCCTGCTGCTCGGGGCAGGAACACTCGGTTGTTATACAGCACGCAGTCTTCTCGCATGGGGTTTCCGTAACATAACGTTTGTGGACAATTCAACGGTGAGTCACTCGAATCCAGTACGCCAGCCGCTATTCGAGTTTAATGATGTCGGAAAATCGAAGGGCGAGTGTGCTGCAAACACTCTGAAGCGCATTTTCCCACTGGTGAACTCGCATGCTGTGAACTTGACGATCCCCATGGCAGGTCACGCGCTGAGTAGTCCACAGTTGCTCGAAGAGGCCCAGAAGGGGCTAGAAACTCTGGAGCAGCTTATCGAGTCCCACGACGTTATCTTTTGGGTACGGATTCACGCGAGAGTCGTTGGTTGCCAACTGTGATCGCTGCATCAAAGAGGAAATTACTCCTGAATGCAGCTCTGGGCTTCGATAGCTATCTGGTAATGAGACATGGTGTTCACCCCGCCAACGAGGAGGGTGATGTTTCTCGCGCGTCGCTGGGGTGTTACTTCTGCAACGACATCGTGAGCCCCCGTGATTCACTGAAAGATCGCACACTGGACCAAATGTGCACTGTTACCCGGCCGGGTCTTGCTCCGATTGCCGCGGCGACGGCCGTGGAACTCCTGGTCGCTGTTTTGCACTCGCCCCAGGGGAAATACGTGGGTGTTGAGAAGCCAAGTGACGGTTCTGTGCCCATGGGTTATATTCCTCACCAACTTCGGGGGTTTCTTAATGCGTTCCAGAACATGGTGATCACGGGCGAGGCGTTCGACAAATGTATCGCGTGTAGCTCCAAGGTACTGGACGCCTATGCTGCCAATGGATTAGAGCTGCTCGAGAAGGCGTGCAATTCGACGGCGTATTTGGAGGAGCTCACGGGGTTGAACCAGCTAACTGCTGAGGCGGACTCGCTGGTATTCGACCTTGAGGACAGCGATGAAGACAGTGACATGATCTAGCGGCACAGTAGCGCTCGCAAGTCCATGTATCCAACACTTTGTCGCCTTCGTGTCGTATTTTCACCATTTCCACAACCTTTGCAGCACGAGGTTGTCGACCATTTCGTTTACAAAGCTCGAGCTGTTGGGCTTCCGATGGACAATTGTGTAACCATGTCCGCCATAATCGTGAGGTTGTGAAGAAAGAAGACGCGTAGAATACACATGCATATTTGGTCTTTAGCTGCAGTATTTTGTCTGGCGGCTTCATTATGTCATCTTGTGTGGTGACGAAGGAGATATCGACGTCTTAGCGAGAATTAGATTGAAATCTACCCATGAATCGATGCGCCATGCACTAGTGATTTCATGTAGTCGATCGTACACGGAGTCGTGGAGTACACGAATGTTATATTCCAGTCCATATCCATTCGACAACAGACAACAGACAACAGACAACAGACAACTGACAACTGACAACTGACAACTGACATGCATGCGCCGGCGGTGGCCTACGTAGACACGTTGGCACAGATCCACAAACTACTACCGGTAGTATCAAACTAAGGCGGACACAATAGGGTTGACCACACCCGCATATGGTAGCATTCAAGCATTCCGTAGTCCAAACTATCGCAGTTCTCATCGGACACACAATCCAAGTGTCGGCGTCCAGCCTGTCGTTTCCACAGAGCTGCCCTGACAGCAGAAAGTAGACACGCATACAATCCTGATCGAGTGGTCGGCCCTTTATGCTGAAGGATGAAGCTGTTGATATCCTCCAACACTTCCTTCCGTGGTAACCATGCTCCACTTCCTACTGATATTGGATTCTCGCAGCACTTGGTACTCAAAGGACACCGCAGACTTGCCCATGTCCAAATCTGCGAGCTGCTGCAGGCGGTAGACAGCTTCCTGTGATACATTTTGCTGCACGAGCTGAGTAGCATATCCATCTGGAGTTCCTGGGTTGTGATCGATCGAGATTGCTGTTTTTCTGGTCACAAAGTGCTCCTTGGACCGATTTCAATTGACGACAAGCTTACGTACGTGTCCGCAGCGGAAGTCACACTGGTAGTTGGCAGACGCTGCTGCTGGTGTTTGGTCCTGCTGACACAGTTCTGAGTAGAATTCGACCGCTCTCTCGCAGCAACGAGATCCAGCGTTGCAAATTCCATCTTCTGGTCCAGCGGTGGATGTCGATGTCTTCGTTTGCTTTGCTTCTTTAGTCGCTGATTCATCCTTGCTTCAAACACGTTTGTCTTGGATGCTGCCGCAGATTTCTTCCGTCTGAAGCAGCGAGGGATTAAGAAGGCGATAACTGAGTCATTCCGGAGCATTCCGATCTTGTCGACTAGGAGAGAGAGAGATGTGTAGCAACTTGCTGTAGATAGGATAAGATTCTGAATGGCCGACGGTAGACAGACAGAGCCAGCCATCAGGAGAGGTGGTTTGATGCCCATCAGTCCAGTGTTCGGTGTAAGTTCAGATTGCGAGCTTTCGTTGACCTACATCCGAACGGAGTGCCTAATAATGATTGACATGCTGTAGCAAGGCAGCAACTTCAGCGAAGCGATGCATACCAGTACAGAGCACCAGGCTTACTATTTGTACCCAGTGGCTTCGGCAGTGGTCTGGTTTAGTCTCGTAATTACATGGTAATACAGTGACATTTGACGTCTGCTATTGGATGATAATAGTTTAAGGCGTTCGTATAAGTGGTTAAAATTTTATTTTTTACACTATCGGGGTGCCACGTCGTGTGTATAACCGTAATATATGCGTCTCTTTTGATTGGACAGCGCGTAACTCCTCGAATTTACCCCTCAGTCCCCGACTACACCGCAAGAGCCCAAGAAGCCCAAGAAGCCTCCGCCAGCCCAACGTAGCTGCACCATGTCCGCCCCAAACCCCGCTGACGACCAGGTGGAGCTCTTCAAGGTGAAGAAGCTGATCAAGTCTCTCCAAGCTGCTCGCGGGTACGTCTCTCAATGTCAATTATTTCCCTACGACTGGAATAACAGCTAGGACCAGTTGACCAATCTGCTCCCAATCATTATTGCTCATCTATTCCACTTTACATGTAACATTTATACAGCAATGGTACCAGTATGATCTCGCTCATTATCCCTCCGAAGCAGCAGATCCCGTTGATCTCCAAGATGCTGTCGGATGAAATGGGTACAGCGTCCAACATCAAGTCTCGTGTGAACCGCCTCTCGGTTCTGGGCGCCATCACGTCCACCCAGCAGCGCCTCAAGCTCTACAACAAGTGTCCCCTAATGGACTCATTATCTACTGCGGCACCATCATTACGGACGAAGGCAAGGAAAAGCGCGTCAACATTGACTTTGAACCCTTCCGGCCAATCAACACGTCGCTCTACATGTGCGACAACAAGTTCCACACAGAGGCTCTGGGCGAGCTGATGCAGGACAACGACCGCTTCGGCTTCATCATCATGGACGGTAACGGAGCGCTCTACGGCACAGTCTCGGGCAGCAACCGTGAGATTCTGCACAAGTTCTCGGTGGAGCTACCCAAGAAACACGGACGTGGTGGTCAGTCTGCGTTGCGTTTCGCGCGTCTGCGTCTCGAGAAGCGTCACAACTACGTGCGCAAAGTGGCTGAGACGGCCACGCAGATGTTCATCACGAACGACAAGCCCAACGTCTCGAACCTTGTGCTGGCCGGTTCCGCCGACTTTAAAAACGAATTGAACGGCAGTGACCTCTTTGACAAGCGTCTGGCGACCATTGTCGTCAAGGTGGTGGATGTCTCGTACGGCGGAGAGAATGGATTCAACCAGGCCATTGAGCTGGCAGCGGAGACCCTCGCCAACGTCAAATTTGTGCAGGAGAAGAAGCTCATTCTTAACTACATGGAGGAGATCGCGCAGGACACGGGCAAGTACTGCTTCGGTGTGGGAGACACGATGAAGGCGCTGGACCTCGGTGCTGTGGAGACGCTCATCCTGTGGGAGGACCTGCCGCACCACCGTTACGTTCTGCGCAACGAAGCAACGGCCGTGGAGAGTTTCAAAATCCTGTCGCCGTCGGAGGAGAGTGTCGAGTCGAACTTTGTGGATTCGGAAACGGGTGCCAAGCTGGAGACTGTGGAGCGTGTCCCTCTTGTCGAGTGGTTTGCCAACAACTACAAGCTGTTCGGTACGGAGCTCGAATTCGTGACGGCGCGGTCGCAAGAAGGCTCACAGTTCTGCCAGGGCTTCGGTGGAATCGGTGGTATTCTCCGATGGAAGGTGGACTTCATGGAAATGGATTACGACGAGTTCGACGACGACGACAGTGACTTTGACGAGGAGGCATTCATGTAGAAATAATTATTGCGTGACGCTTTTGTGCTGACGTGAGTGAGAAGCGTCACGCACCGTGGCGCTGCGGGAGGAACGAGCGCAACAACGAAAAATTTGAGACATCGCAATAGATTTCGAGGAATGCAGAACAGGCCAACAAGTGACAGGGCCAGATAAAGCTGACACAGCAATACACGAAACATTCCGTTTAGACTTGTCCTGTTGGCGTTGTCTATGTCTGACGTAGCTTCCTGCTGTTTGTCTATTAGCTGTGATTGTTTTGCAGGCGACGACTGGAACCGAAGAGGCGCTCTGCCATCCGGCGATGCAATGGACGACCAAGATGCCGAGCCGAACCAGACACCTGTTGAGCGTATGGAGGAAATGTGGATGAGGTGCAAGAGGCGAGGAGCGTGAGGCGGCTTCGTGTCTGCAGCGAATGTTCCGTTGTCGCAAGGCGCGACGGCATCTTCGCGAGATGCTGGCCTCTGTGTTTGAAAAGTTCTATGACGCCGAATCGGGGCTGTACTACTATTTGGACAAGCGCTCGGGCGAAACCACATGGGAGAAACCACGAGCTCTTCGCAGCGGCGACGACATCGAGCTGACGGCTGTCTACGACGGGAAAGAGACTTCACCTGAATCCGAGACAGCTACAGCCGACGCGGAGGTCTTGGACGTTGTTGATCTGGAGAAGGATGAAGACACATCTGACAACGACGAAGGTGAAGAGGATGAGGACGGTGACAATGCAGCTGAAAGTGAAGAAAAAGTTTGGGCTACTCGGCGCAGGAGGTGGCACTGGTACGAGAGCAGTTTAAGCACTACGATACGGACGGGAGTGGATCGATTAATGCCTCGGAGCTTCATAAATTGTTCACCAATCTTGGCGAGCAGCTCACTCTGAATAATGTGCGTGAACTAATTAAAGCTGTTGACAAGGACGGCAACGGTGAGGTGGACTTCGACGAGTTCTTGCAGCTGCTACGCAAGCAGCAGAACAAAAATCAATATTCGGCGTCGTTGACATTGGCTCTACTCTTTGGTCCAAGCGAACTGGCCAAACTGAAACAACAATTCATGGTGTTGGACCTGGATGGCAGTGGCGCCATCGATGAGAACGAGTTGAGGCAGCTGATTAAGAAGTTGAGCCGTCGGGCGGAGGAATTTGATCTGCCAGCCATGATGCGCGAGGTTGACGCAGACGGCAGCGGCTCGATTGGGTTCAACGAGTTCCTACAGATTGTAGCTGGCATGTCGAAGGGTGAGAATAAATCGGCTTTTGCTGCGCTTTTGGACCTTGGTATCGCACAAGGTATTCTCAATGGTCTCGGTGAGGTCGTGCAAGCCACGCGTCAAAAGGTATACGAGTGGCTCAATTCTGATCTCGTCGCGGAGCAGAAGCGGCTTGCAATCAAGCGCGACAAACGCCGACGTCAAGAGGAAGAACGTCGCCGCCAACTTGCACAGGACCGTGAACTGTACGCACAACACCAAGCGCAACTTGCTGCGGTGGAACGCGCTCGTAACGCACAAGTTGACGGTCTAGCGATTGAAGTGGAATTTGAAGGAGACGGCCAAAACTTCCCGATGGTAGGTCAATTCGCGCGCGTGCACTACGTGGCCAGCTTCGAGCGCACTGGAGAAGTGTTTGAATCCACCCGAGCACGCTGTAATAGTGCACTCGAGTTCTGTGTTGGTGCTGGCCACACTATTGCAGGCTTTGATTTAGCATTGCAGCGTATGAGCGTGGGCGAGACCGCACGAGTAACAATTGCACCTGCATTGGCTTATGGTGTCAAGGGCCGACCTCCTCGTATTCCACCAAATACTGCGCTTGTGTTCCGTATCGAACTCATCAGCATCAAGGAGAAACTTCAACCTGCAAACCAATTGGGAGTTGTGTCCGTGACATCTCTGCAGCGAGTTCGAAATAGGTGAACTATCGGTAGTTTGGTCATTAATCGCTGCGTGGTAGACAACTGTCAACCTGCCGGTATCCACATATGGGCAGCAAGAGTACGAAGCAATAACTCGATGGACTTCACTTCGCTCAAGAAATTTGCGGCGAATGGAAGAAATGACCAGGACGGAGAGGGACCAGTGTCAACTAGTATTAAAAAGTGACAGAAAATCAACGCGCAGAACTCTGTTGCTGCCTGAATATCACTTCACTACGTGTACATGATCACGAGCACGTGTAGCGTGCATCTACGATTCTGCAGCTCAGAACGCGACATTCGAACTCGTCAACGTCCGAAGTCAAGACACCGCTGCGCCAGGCGTCTGGAGCGACTTATAGCTGGGCTCAATGTTGTCGTTGTTCGGGATTCCGTCCTCGGGCAATGAGCTCAACTCCTCCAGAGTCAAGTTCTTCGTCTCCGGCACCCAGAACGAGAAGAGTAGACCGAGGAAGCAGGACGCAGCGAAGATGTACAGCACACCCTTGAAGCCAAATGAACCCTTCGCGATCACCGCGAAGCACTGAGCAGCAATGATCGCACCGACCTTACCCGACGCAGCGGAGATACCGTGGCCTGTCGAGCGCACCGCCGTCAGGAACACCTCGGCAGGAATGATGAACGTCGTCGCGTTGGGACCGAAGTTGAAAAAGAACTGCGCGAACGAGTACATGACCACAAACAAGGCCGTGCTGTCGGTCTTGAGTTCGTTGAAAAAGATGGCCATGAACAGGAACAGTATCGTCAGCAGCGAGAAACCCATGTACTGAATGGGCTTGCGACCCCACTTGTCCACAAAGTAGACCGTGAACCAGTAACCTGGGACCGTGCCGGCCAGGTTGATAATGGCAGTGCCAACGGGCGGTTCCACAGATCGTCGTAGATCTTCTGGTTGCCCGTTGACGACGGACTGCCGTAGCCAATGATCTCAACACCACGGACGTGTTGAGTGATGTGCCGTAGTAGCCAATGTCCAAGAAAAACCACGCCGCCGCACAACCGATGAGCACCTTGAGATTTGACCACTTGTTGAAGTGAGTGCGGAACGAGTAAGCGAAGTTCTCAAAGAAGCCCGTCTTCGCGTCGCTATGGCTGTACATGTCCGTCGTGAGTTTATCGGAGGCCAGGAACTGGGTCGCAGCACGCGCACCTTCCTCCTCGTCCTTGAGTACATCCATGGCGTATCGCGGCGTCTCCGGGATCTTGAGACGCCAGTAAACGGCAGCCAATGCAGGTACGGCACCGAAGGCTGCCAGTGTGCGCCAGCAGTAGCCCAGCGACGACGCGCCGTTCTCGAGGATGCTGTCCTTGGCGGCTGCTAAGACGATGATGGCCATGACGGCACCCGCGATGATGCCAAAGCCCTGCATGGCGAACACTGTGGCGATCATTGTGCCTCGACGCTTGGACGACGCGAACTCACTCGTAATGACAGCTGAGACGGGGTAGTCACCACCGATGCCGACGCCCAGCACGAAGCGCCAGATACTCAGCAGAATCAACAGATTATTGGCGTCGCCGTTCACAGGCCAGGCCGCGAAGGCACAGAGCAACGCGCCTCCGATAAGCACCATGAGCTCAATGCCGTAGATACGTTTGCGACCGAGAATGTCTCCGAGAATGGCAAAGGAGATCTGGCCCACCGCGTTGCCGTAGGACGAAGCAGCTTTGACCCAACCGTCTGCACGGGACGTCAAGCTGGATTTATCAAAGTACTCGTAGGCGATCATGGGCACCATAAGGCCGATGACGAAGTTGTCGTACGAGTCGACGAAGAAGCCAGAGCCAGCGACCAGAATGGCCTTGACGTGAGCCTTGGAGAACTGGGCGTTGTCTAGAGCGCTGAGCGCGTCGAAGCGCTTACTGGATGGGGGTTGCGAGACATCAGCCATGCTGTTTTCTTGCTTGCTACCCTGAAGGAGAAAATACGCTTTGGGGTGGGAAGGTGCTTGGGTGAAGAAGGCAAAGCAGATTGGAAAATGAGGACCAGACCTTCAGGAAAGTGATTTTATATCTACATGTACTTCTGTATCACACCCCGGCACAATGAGTCGGGCCGTTGCAGCGAGAGCCGGACATGAGCTCATCGCGATAAAGAAGTGATGCGCACTCTTAAGTATGGTGTCTTGTATCGCTGCATGCCTTCGTGGGTGCACGCTGCTGGATTCGGGGGCTCCCTTTATGCTTAGCGTGCGGCGTTAACGTCCACAACCGAATCTGCCTATTGTTATACAGAAGGACGAGTCAATCAGGCAAACGGCTAGATGAGGAGGTCGAGATTCGACACACATGTGAGTCACTATAGGGGCGCACCTTGAATCGACGCATACCTTCAAGGTGCGCTGGCACGATGACCCACGAATCTCCCGCGAGTGGGACGCGTTTTGAGCAGGAATCGTGGCAGCTTTGTGTCAGTCTGTGTCAGTCGATATTGCACGACTTGCGGACTCGAACGGGCATTTACTGTTGGTGCTTGGTTGCTGCGACTTCGGCTGCCCTTGGGCTGACATCGATGTTGAAGAGGATTAACGGGATTAAAAGAATAGGATTAATGATGTATACCTCGTGATATGTGGTGGCTATGGACTGGACAAAAGGGTGAGTGTAAATAGGCCAACATGGTGCTATTTGGACCACTTGCACTTTGCTGAATTGTATCAGTACATTTTGCGTTGGAACGAAAGCAAGACGTCGTTCAGACGTAGTCGGTGCATGTACTGATGGCACTCCTTGAGTGTTAGACTATGGTGTGGATTAGTGTGGTAGATGTTGAGATGTTCCATTACGACACCACAAAAAAGCTGCGCCATTGACCATAGAAACTACTGATCAATGCTGAAATTCTCTTATAACGATCAACAGCCAAGTCTAAGTTCTGTCCTCTATAAAAACTTAAAAACCTTGTAGGCTATCGTGCATAGCTGAATTAGCTCATACAACGTATTAAGCATTTCGAAGATGGTGGTGCCATCCAGCTACAACAACCCGGCATTAGTTGTGCACCTAGATTTGGCTCTGGTGGTTAATGGCCTTCTATTTGGTTTTTAAGTTGTTTATATAGAAGCCTTAGATTTGGCTGTGGTAGTTATAATCGTCCTCAATATGTGATCAGTAGTTTCTATGGTCAATGGCGCAGCTTTTTTGTGGTGTCGTTGTAACATCTCAACATCTACCACACTAATCACACCATAGTCTAACACTCAAGGAGTGCCATCAGTACATGCACCGACTACGTCTGAACGACGTCTTGCTTTCGTTCAACGCAAAATGTACTGATACAATTCAGCAAAGTGCAAGTGGTCCAAATAGCACCATGTTGGCCTATTTACACTCACCCTTTTGTCCAGTCCATAGCCACCACATATCACGAGGTATACATCATTAATCCTATTCTTTAATCCCGTTAATCCTCTTCAACATCGATGTCAGCCCAAGGGCAGCCGAAGTCGCAGCAACCAAGCACCAACAGTAAATGCCCGTTCGAGTCCGCAAGTCGTGCAATATCGACTGACACAGACTGACACAAAGCTGCCACGATTCCTGCTCAAAACGCGTCCCACCCGCGGGAGAT